>JBBDHG010000472.1:317500-327500 GCA_037951165.1 Lophius americanus
AGTAGTCCATGTCCCTACAGTGTGACAGTAGTCCATGTCCCTACAGTGTGACAGTAGTCCATGTCCCTACAGTGTGACAGTAGTCCATGTCCCTACAGTGTGACAGTAGTCCATGTCCCTACAGTATGACAGTAGTCCATGTCCCTACAGTGTGACAGTAGTCCATGTCCCTACAGTATGACAGTAGTCCATGTCCCTACAGTATGACAGTAGTCCATGTCCCTACAGTATGACAGTAGTCCATGTCCCTACAGTATGACAGTAGTCCATGTCCCTACAGTATGACAGTAGTCCATGTCCCTACAGTGTGACAGTAGTCCATGTCCCTACAGTATGACAGTAGTCCATGTCCCTACAGTATGACAGTAGTCCATGTCCCTACAGTATGACAGTAGTCCATGTCCCTACATTATGACAGTAGTCCATGTCCCTACAGTGTGACAGTAGTCCATGTCCCTACAGTATGACAGTAGTCCATGTCCCTACATTATGACAGTAGTCCATGTCCCTACAGTATGACAATAGTCCATGTCCCTACAGTGTGACAGTAGTCCATGTCCCTACAGTATGACAATAGTCCATGTCCCTACAGTGTGACAGTAGTCCATGTCCCTACAGTATGACAATAGTCCATGTCCCTACAGTGTGACAGTAGTCCATGTCCCTACAGTGTGACAGTAGTCCATGTCCCTACAGTGTGACAGTAGTCCATGTCCCTACAGTGTGACAGTAGTCCATGTCCCTACAGTATGACAGTAGTCCATGTCCCTACAGTGTGACAGTAGTCCATGTCCCTACAGTGTGACAGTAGTCCATGTCCCTACAGTATGACAGTAGTCCATGTCCCTACAGTATGACAGTAGTCCATGTCCCTACAGTATGACAGAAGTCCATGTCCCTACAGTGTGACAGAAGTCCATTCTTGAGTTCATGACTTGAGCAACATTCAAATGTTGAAGGTGGTTTAACCTCCTGGTATAGTTGGGGGTGAGATGTAGAGGACAGTGGACTGGTATGTTCCTTTACTAAACACACACACAGACACACACACACACACACACACACACACACACACACACACACACACACACACACACACACACACACGTGCGTCCTCACCTGTGTCTGGTACACTTGAACCACTTGAGGATGTCGCTGCAGCTGGTATAATAAACCTGATCGAAGGGGTGGGCATAGGACTCCTGCACCGTCACCGAGTAACTGAGGGGGACAGGAAGGAGACGTGAGCGGCAGAGTGATGTCATGATGTCACGATGTCATGATGTCATGATGTCATGATGTCATGATGTCACGATGTCACGATGTCATGATGTAATTTCAAAAATTGCATGTGAGATGAACACTTTATTTTAAATAATGTTTCTCTGATCATTATTTATTTTAATTTTGCAACTTTCGTGTTCAACAGGCAATTTGTTTTACATTACTTTAATTTGTGTTGGTCAAAATAAGGTAAAATTTTGCTTATTCCTTAGAAAAAAAGGTGAAATATTCATAATCAAACCAAGAGCCCCCTCCAAAGCTCTGATTGGCCAGGGAGGCGGGATCTTCATGTCAATCAACGTGGCTTAGGCGATGCTCCCTGTTATCCCTTTTCCACAGAGCTGGTTCCAGGGCTAGTTTGGAGCCAGCGTCAGTTCTTTGCTTTTCCACAGCCTAAGCACCAGCTCCTGGCTGTCAGAACAGGTGCCGGACAAGAACCAACTCTTCGCTGGTGTGGAACCAAGAAGCGATTACGTTATACGTGACGTAACGGAGTGGTTCTGACTTGGCTCATTGCCAATAGAATAGCAAACAGGTTCTTAGGAGGTGCGCCATTTGAACCAACTAAGCACCGAACCGAACTAGCACCAGGGTCCAACTGTTCTGGGGCCAGAGTGGGTTCAGTTTGTGTTTTAAAACGTTCTGACTTCATGTAAATCTAAAAAGTACTTTGTTAAAAATGTACGATATTATCCAGACATTTAATATATGTAACAGTTTAACCCACAGCCAGCACTCACACACCCCCCCCCCCCCCCCCCCCCCACAGAAGCTCCGTCACCAGCCTGATCTTCACCGATTGAGGTCAGAGGAGGGAGCAGAACCCTCTGGCTCTAAGTTCCCCGCCGCTCCCATCTCCCGTTTATCTTCCTCAGGCGGTTCTGATGACGAAGCGCCTCAGTGGAGGTTTTTTTTCTGCTGGCATCTCTTCACAGCAGATGTGGTTCCTGACGCAACCGCTGGTCTTGTGGCCAACACAAGCTGGACTGCGGACCCCCGGTGGGACCTCCACTGGTTTTTACTGCTGCTCTACGCCCGGAGGCTCTGGAGCCTCAGGATCTAAGAATCGTCCCAACAAGCGTCCTACAGGATTTTATAAAGGCTCAATAATGATGACAAACGCCATTACTACATAAAAACAACAAGAACATTCAATTCACGACCAGGGAATCCAGACGGGTTCAAAACCAACGCTGAGCCCAACAAACACTAAAGTCCAGGTTCACACAGTGAAACTGTCCAGGTTAACACAGTGAAACAGTCCAGGTTCACACAGGGAATCAGTCCAGGGTGACACAGTGAAACAGTCCAGGTTCACACAGGGAATCAGTCCAGGTTCACACAGTGAATCAGTCCAGGTTCACACAGTGAAACAGTCCAGGTTCACACAGTGAAACAGTCCAGGTTCACACAGTGAATCAGTCCAGGTTCACACAGTGAAACAGTCCAGGTTCACACAGTGAAACAGTCCAGGTTCACACAGTGAAACAGTCCAGGTTCACACAGTGAAACAGTCCAGGTTCATACAGTGAAACAGTCCAGGTTCACACAGAGAAACAGTCCAGGTTCATACAGTGAAACAGTCCAGGTTCACACAGTCCAGGTTCATACAGTCAAACAGTCCAGGTTCACACAGTGAAACAGTCCAGGTTCACACAGTGAAACAGTCCAGGTTCACACAGTGAAACAGTCCAGGTTCACACAGTGAAACAGTCCAGGTTCACACAGTCAAACAGTCCAGGTTCATATAGTGAAACAGTCCAGGTTCACACAGTGAAACAGTCCAGGTTCATATAGTGAAACAGTCCAGGTTCACACAAACAGTCCAGGTTCATATAGTGAAACAGTCCAGGTTCACACAGTCAAACAGTCCAGGTTCATATAGTGAAACAGTCCAGGTTCACACAGTCAAACAGTCCAGGTTCACACAGTGAAACAGTCCAGGTTCACACAGTGAAACAGTCCAGGTTCACACAGTGAAACAGTCCAGGTTCACACAGTGAAACAGTCCAGGTTCACACAGTCAAACAGTCCAGGTTCATATAGTGAAACAGTCCAGGTTCACACAGTGAAACAGTCCAGGTTCATATAGTGAAACAGTCCAGGTTCACACAAACAGTCCAGGTTCATATAGTGAAACAGTCCAGGTTCACACAGTCAAACAGTCCAGGTTCACACAGAGAATTCCATGGAATTTCCCATGAAGCTTTCTGGCGTCGTTCTTCTTCAGAGCAGAATCGTCTGGAAATAATGTTTGAATTCTTTCTCCAAAGGTCTGTGGCAGTGATGTGGTTGTAGTTTGGGGGAAACACGGAGAGTAATGGATTACCACGTTTCCACTGAATGAAAGGAGATTGATGATCTTCTTGTCACGCTGGTCAGATGATCTGAGAGGATCTGAATCGTGTCTACAGGCGGCAGAGAACCGAGAAAACCCCCAACAAAAAGAAAGGATGAATCAACGTTTGTTCCTTGGATCAGTCAGATCCCCTGCTGTCCGTCAAACTCCTCAACAACCTCTCCTGACATCAGGGTGGTCCGCACACAGACCACCTCTGCTCAGTGCTGCCCCCAGCAGCTACCTGTCCAACACACCTGCACTGGAAAAAAAACTTTTAAAGCAACTTGCTGAAATAGATTTTTGAGTTTTCTGCACCGGAAAAAGGAAAGATTGAAAATGTCGGTCTGAATAGGATTTTTAAGTAAAGTGAAATATTACCAACAAAAGCCGGTTTTTATGTTCTGGACCGGCCCGATCCAGATCTGAGTCTGACAGAGAACTGTTGGATATTTAAGATAAAAGTCTAAAAGTCTAAAAGTCTAAAAGTCTAATTCTCAAGACTTATTATCTCAACTCATTTTTATCTGATCTGATCTCATCCAAGCTCATTTTACCTTATTTACTCTGGTATTATCTTATTCTTTCTGATTTTATATAATCTCATCTCATCTCATCTGATCTGATCTGATCTGATCTGATCTCATCTCATCTGATCATCTCATCTCATCTCATCTGATCATCTCATCTCATCTCATCTCATCTGATCTGATCTGATCTGATCTGATCATCTCATCTCATCTGATCATCTCATCTCATCTCATCTCATCTCATCTAATCATCTCATCTCATCTAATCATCTCATCTGATCATCTCATCTCATCTGATCATCTCATCTGATCATCTCATCTCATCTGATCATCTCATCTGATCATCTCATCTCATCTAATCATCTGATCTTATCTAATCATCTCATCTAATCTAATCATCTCATCTAATCATCTCATCTCATCTAATCATCTCATCTCATCTAATCATCTCATCTAATCATCTCATCTAATCTAATCATCTCATCTAATCATCTCATCTCATCTAATCATCTCATCTCATCTCATCTCATCTCATCTCATCTAATCATCTCATCTAATCATCTCATCTCATCTCATCTAATCATCTCATCTCATCTGATCTTATCTGATCATCTGATCTGATCTCATGTAGTTTTATCTCTCACACAACCAGCATCTAGCTGTACAGTTGTCTAAAAAATAACTGTTTTCACAGCAGACCCACCAGGATAATTCACTCTGAGCCTCCGTGACCCCCCCACACACACACACGCACACACACACACGCACACACGCACACACACACACACACACACACACACACACACACACACACACGCACACACACACACACACACGCGCACGCACGCACGCACGCACACACGCACACACGCACACACGCACACACGCACACACGCACACACGCACACACACACACACACACACACACACACACACACACACACACACACACACACGTGGTTGTGAGACTCAGACCTCCTTGATTAACCCCTACGTGTCCTGAACCATCCTCCACCCGTCTGCTCTTTCCTGTCTCCCTCTGAAACTTTCGTTGCCATCAGCCGTCGTCGCCACACAGGGGGAGGTGTGAGTGTATACGCAGCTGTTTCCTCACATTAGTGAGTGAAAGCTGAGAAAGCGGCTACCCCCCCCTTCTACTTCTTCTTCTCTCTCACTTAAAGGCTGTCAGTCTGTCAGTCTGTCTCACTGTGTTTCTAATAGACAGACATTTGTGTTCTGGAGGTCCGTTTAAAAACTCCATGAAATGTTTTAAATTCGGCTTCAGCGACGGAAGTTTTCAGAATCCCGCCGTGAAAATCCTCCCCTATGAGTAAAAGATCTGAGGTAATCTAATTACTTTATGCTGGTAAGTAGTTGAGTAGAGTAAAGGTGAGAAGAATCGCTTCAGATCCTTGCAGATACACCGATCAGCCATAACATTAGAACCACATGATTAAAATGGTGTAGGTCCGACTTTTTGCCTCTAGACCAGCAGTGTGATGTCACTGTGGGTTCTGACAGCACAGCGGATCATCTGTGGGATCAGAAAACACCAGCTGGACCTGTGAAGGTGTGCTGTGGTATCTGGAACCAAGACGTTAGCAGTAGATCCTACAAGTCCTGGATGTTCTATTTACTTATTTTCGTTATAACTTCTAACAAACATGTTCTGGTTCTTCTCTGGTTCTTCTCTGGTTCTTCTCTGGTTCTTCTCTGAAGGCCCGTCTCATTCAGAGCAGCAGGACCGGCGACACGGACTCACCTCTCCCAGTGGCTGCAGACGTTGGGATCCTCCAGGTTGAGCGAGGAAGTGATGCAAGGCGCCAAACAGAAGGTGACGGCCAATAGGACGGCTCCGTGGCGGCGGAGCGACGCGGCCATGACGGTCAGAGCTGCACCTGCAGACCGGAGAGAGGGAAGAGGAAACCATATGACTAAAAGACAGCAGAACAAACCGGCCCTCAGTGGGAAACGTACAAAACCACCCGTAAGATATCTGTCCGTCTGTCTGATATCTATTTGGTGGGTAGGTATGTAGCTAGCTAGCTAGTTAGGTAGATAGCTATCCAGCTAGCTAGTTAGGTAGGTAGCTGTCTAGCTAGTTAGTTAGGTAGGTAGCTATCCAGCTAGCTAAGAGACTTTACTTTAGCGAGGTAAAAGTTTGTCCCGGTGAAATAATCGTTCCTTCCTTGAGATGTTTGTCTTTACGGACGTTTTCTTTCTTTCTTTTTTGTCGTGAGCTCAGGGAAGAAAATCGGAGGTCCTTCCTCCTGCTGGTCTCCTCTCCACCTGAAGGAGTCGGCGTGGATCAGGGTGTTTTTGTGGTTCTGGTTTTATTTTCAGGTACATCCAGTTCTGTTTCCTGGCTTTGGGTTTTGATTGTTTCCTCTTTCATTTTTGATTCACGCATCCTCTCTTCTCGTTTCCGATTTCCTTTTCATCCCCCCTCTCTGTGGGCCTGACACACCTGTCTTCCTCCCGCCCTTAAAACCCGCCTTCCCGTCGTCCCTCTGGTTAGTCCCGCCCCCCGTCTGTCCTCCCTCAGACGCCCATCAGACAAAGGGTGGACGTCTCTTTTCAGTTCAACTCAACGCGGATAAAAACGAGGGATAATGTTTTTTTGTAAATCATAAAAGGGATAGCAGGTAGATACGCAACATATCATCATCCTCATCATCCTCATCATCCTCATCATCCTCACCATCAATAACAGGAAGAACTACGTTTTAAGACAGATTCTTGAATAGCGAGGAAAGAGCTGAGGTGTGATATAGAGCCTGATCTGAACTTAACGGCTAGATGCTACAAAGTTCTGCGTCTCATGAAGGGTCTTCATGAAGGGTCTTCATGAAGGGTCTTCATGAAGGGTCTTCATCCACGCCGACGGGCCGCTGATCCTCCAGAACCGTTTGGTCGGTGGAGACCCGCCAGCTTTGCCCTCAGCATCTCCTGCTGTAACGTCTGGGTCAGCAGCTGCTGGTAGAAACATAAACTAACTCTCTCTGACGGGCGGAGCAGGTGGAGGAGTAATCTGGGGTTCGTGCGTGATTCTCCGTTTCTCCCGAGGAGCCTGTGTGGGCGGGGCTTATTTTGTGGGGCTCTGCAGTGAAACCTCAGATTGTTCCAGTCGTCCTCTTTGATGTGGGGGACACAGAGAGACAGAGTGAACTCTGGGAGGAGTTTGTCTGCAGGCTCGGTTGGCCATGCTGATCAGCCATAACATAATAACCACTGACAGGTGACCTGAATGACATGAGCATCTGGTTACTCTGGTTACCCTGGTTACTCTGGTTACCCTGGTGACTCTGGTTACCCTGGTGACTCTGGTGACTCTGGTGACTCTGGTTACTCTGGTTACTGTGGTGACTCTGGTGACTCTGGTTACCCTGGTTACTCTGGTGACTCTGGTTACCCTGGTTACTCTGGTTACTGTGGTTACTGTGGTTACTCTGGTGACTCTGGTGACTCTGGTTACTCTGGTTACCTGTCAGTGGATTTTTATACAACATTCTGTCTGAAAGTCGAGGCTGGAAGCAAGAAAAACAAAAAAAAACAAAAAACAAAGACGTACATAATATCAGGTGGTTTTAATGTTATGGCTAATCGTCGTACGACAGGAGAGACCAAAACAGAACTTTGATCCAAAGCATCAGCTCTAAAGGTGTCACCTAAACCCAAACGGGGGTCTTGATGCTGTGCCTGGCTCTTCTTCCTCTGTGGTTCTGAGTCAGGAGAAGAACTTTAAGAGTCCGGTTCTGATGGACCTCCTGAGCTCCAGAGTCCAGAGAGACTTGATGGAGGAGGTTTGCGAGTGTCTGTCAGCGTTCTGCTGACACTGTGTCTGTGTGGGCGGTGTAAGGACCGGCAGAACCCGACCTCTCGGGTTTCACTGATGGAAGAGAGGCCACAGCTGGGCCCGCCAAGAAAGCCCCCCCCCCCCAAAAAAAAAAGACAACTCAGGACAACTGCACTGCTGCACAAACAAGTAGTATTCTATGTGTGTGAATGAGGCCCGGATACACAAACACCCAACGAAGCAGACGCCGATCCGTCCTCCGCTCAAGACCTCCAGAACCAGAACCAGAACCAGAACCAGGTTCTCCTCAGACCGGTGGAGGAAACTCTCACGCAGAAGTTCAGTTACTGGAATAACTCTGGTAGGGGTAAAAGTATTCATTCCACTTCTTTAGTTTACGCGCGAGAGAAAACGGTGCTGACCCCCAAATGACCTCAAGGGGAAAAAGCATAAAAGTCATGAAGTATCAAAAGTAACATAAAAGTCAATATTAGAAAAGGTAGAAAAAGTAGTTTAAACGTCAAATATGTTTCTATGAAAGTATTAAAGAAAAAAACAAAAGTCAAAAAGTAACATAAAAGTCAAAAAGTGACATAAAAGTCGAAATTTGAAAACGTAGAAAGTGCTTTAAACGTCAAATATGTTTCTATGAAAGTATTAAAGAAAACCATAAAAGTCAAAAAGTAGCATAAAAGTCTAAAAGCATAAATGAAAAGGTAACATAAAAGTCAAAAAGTGACATAAAAGTCGAAATTTGAAAACTTAGAAAGTGCTTTAAACGTCAAATATGTTTCTATGAAAGTATTAAAGAAAAACATAAAAGTCAAAAAGTAGCATAAAAGTCTAAAAGCATAAATGAAAAGGTAACATAAAAGTCAAAAAGTGACATAAAAGTCTAAATTAAAAAACATAGAAAGTAGTTTGAGCGTAAAAGATGTTTCTATGAAAGTATAAAAGAAAAACATTAAAGTCAAATAGTATCAAAGAAAAAGTAACACAAAAGTCAAAATTAGAAAACGTAGAAAAAGTAGTTTAAACTTAAAATATTCTTCTATGAAAGTATGCAAGAAAAAAGTAACATAAAAGTCAAAAAGTATAAAAGAAAAAAGTAACATGAAAATCAAAAGTAGAAAAGATGAAGTAGTACAAAAGTAAAAAGTATTAAAGCAAAATGTTTCAAAGTCCAAAATCGTTGTATAAAAGTAAAAAAGGATATAAAAGTAAAAAAGGATATAAAAGTAAAAAAGGATATAAAAGTAAAAAAGAATACTGTAATACTCCCACACTAGTAGTATTACAGTATTCAAAAATGCTGTAGAAGCTTTGAAATGAAATGTAAGATAATTAAAGGAGATTAAATGAAGAACATGTTATTGTAGCACACTAGTAGGAGAACTCCGCCCATGATGAAGATGGAGAAGTTAAGGGCGGGTGAAAAAGTAAAGATGGAGGGTAAGAAAGAACGAAGATCCGTCCCAGCAGATGACCTTCAGGAGAGTCTCCAGAGGTCGAGGCTGGAGTCACTTTTGACTTTGTGACAGTTTCCAGGGAGGCGGAGGAGCAGCAGGTGGCGCTGTTTCCTCACAGCAAGAAGGTTCTAGGCCCGTTCTGTGTCCCAGGGACTCCAGCTTCCTCCCACGGTTTAAAGATCATGGCGGCGACTCTGGCGACTCCGTAGGAGGGGGTGCCTCTCGGTCTGTGGGTGTGGCCTCTCAGGCGTCGGAGCGCCGTGGGGATGAGCGGTTAGAGAAAAAGGAATGAATGTTTACTTCCAGTCTGCAGCAGACATCCTTCAGGAGGTGGAGAGAAGACGACTGGAGCTGTGCCGCCGGGACCACGCCCGCCTCTTCCTCACTCATCATCAGCTCTTCGCTAAAGTTCTCCTCTCCTCTACCGGCCACGCCGCCGCCGCCGCCGCCGCCGCCGCCACTTTCACCCTCAACTCCCAGAATCCACCTGTGGGCCCCATTTAAGGGGGTTCGTTGTCACTACTGAGGAAGGTGGTGACCTCAGAGCCGGGGCGGGTTGATCACAGAAAGGCCCCCAATCCCC
>JBBDHG010000472.1:335000-397500 GCA_037951165.1 Lophius americanus
TTAGCATCAATCGGCGTTACTTGTGACACTTAGCATCAATTAAAGTAGCTTGCCTCATTTAGCATGAATTCATGTTACTTAGCATGAATTCATGTTACTTAGCATGAATCCCGTCACTCGTGTCACCCATCAAGAATTAACACAATAACCGAGATTGTTACGTTTATTGTCAGGTGACCCACTTTGAAAAAAACAAAAAGGAGGGGGCCACGTTCAGAGTGAACTCGGACGCTTTGAGTCCGTTCATGCTTAGTTTTCGACAACACCCCCCTCCCTCTCTGCGACTCCATCATAGTCCACCCGAACCACTAGGGGAAGAATCCAGAGGAGCTGGGGGGAAACATTCGACCTCCCTGTGGCAGGGAGGAAGTATTCAGAACCCTTCTGGGCCTGAAAGTACCGATACCACACCGATAAAACTTCTGCACACCTCCTAAAAGCCCGGCACTCAAAGTTATAGGAAATAATGAAGTAAAGCACTGAATTCAATTAAAGAAAATTGAATAGTGTTCAAAAATTGTGCTGAATTAAATGACTTGAGTGGATCTTAAATGTATTATTATTTATTATTATTACTATTATTATTATCTACTTTGTTAAACTCGGCACGGAAAAAGTTTCCGGGTGGATTTGAACCCTCAACCTTCTTGCTGTGAGGCATTATGACAATACCTAAAGACTACACAGAACATTCATAGTGAGGTTTTACCAGTACCGTCCAAAGGTACTGTCAGAATCAAACTGAAATATTAAATCTATCTTCCACTAAATACAAATATTCCAGATGTTCTGGAATTATACGTAAGGAAAGTTTTAATAAAGCAGTAAATATGCACTAAAGAGGGTGAATTAAATAAATGAACGTACCTTCCTGCTGGGAGAATAAAGTTCCGGTCTCAGATCATCCGTCCTCCGACAATATTTCCCATAAACACAGAGCGCTGGGTGGGATGCGACCCCAGCAGCGTCTCAGTAACTCTGACAAACACATCTCATTCAGGAGCAGGAGGCTGGACCGCCGCCGTGACGTCATCGCCCCGTCAGCCAATCACAAGCGCTCACTGTCCCCCCGACAGCGAGAGTTATTGTTTTGAGTGGGCGTGTGTTAGTGTGTGTTAGTATGTGTTAGTGTGTGTGTTAGTGTGTGTGTTGGTGTGTGTGTTTGTATGTGTGTTAGTGTGTGTGTTTGTATGTGTGTTAGTGTGTGTGTTTGTATGTGTGTTAGTGTGTGTGTTAGTGTGTGTGTTGGTGTGTGTGTTTGTATGTGTGTTAGTGTGTGTGTTTGTATGTGTGTTAGTGTGTGTGTTAGTGTGTTAGAGTGTGTGTGTTAGTGTGTGTGTTAGTGTGTGCGTGTTAGTGTGTGTTTGTGGGTGTTAGAGTGTGTGTTTCTGTTTCAGTGTGTGTGTGTGCGTGTGTGCGTGTGTGTGTTTGTGTTAGTGTGTGTGTGTGTTTGTTTGTTTGTGTGTGGTTGTGGGTGTTAGTGTGTATTTGTGTTAGTGCGTGTGTTTTTTTGTGTGTGTGTTAGTGTGTTTGTTTGTGTGTGTTTGTGTGTATTTGTGTTAGTGCGTGTGTTTGTGTGTGTGTGAGAGTGTGTTTTTGTGTGTGCGTGCGTGCTTGTGTGTGTTTGTGAGTGCGTGCGTGTGTGTGTGTGTGTGTTTGTGCGTGCGTGTGTGTTTGTGAGTGCGTGTGTGTGCATGTGTGTGTGTTTGTGAGTGCGTGTGTGTGTTTGTGAGTGCGGGTGTGTTTGTGCGTGCGTGTGTTCGTGAGTGCGTGTGTGTGCATGTGTGTGTGTTTGTGCGTGCGTCTGTGTGTGTGTGTTTGTGAGTACGTGTGTGTACATGTGCGTGCGTGTGCGTGTGTGTGTGTGTGTGCGTGTGTGTGTGTGTGTGTCTGTGTGTGTGTCTGTGTTTGTGTTTGTGTTTGTGTTTGTGTTTGTGTTTGTGTGTGTGTGTGTGTGTGTGTGTGAGTGTGTGTGTGTGTGTGTGTGTGTTATGTCAGCAGGATAACACTAAAAATCTGGATGTTTAATAAAGTTGAACTCAGATTAGATCAGATTGTCTTTCTTTGATTATGAGTCTTATTTGGAAGTTGCTACATGTCCTTGAGGGATCCCACAAGGACATGTAGTTGGTCAAACAAACGTCACTTTAATAAAAACCTGGTAAAAAACTGGTAAAACATTTTACAAACTCAGATGTGATCCTGCTGTGTGTGTGTGTGTGTGTGTGTGTTTCGGTTTGTGTAACATCTACCGTGTGTATTTCTACACTAATAGTAGTGTGTATTTTCTTTCATCATCTCCTCTTTTAGCTGAAAAACACTTTGGCTTCTTCTGATGAAATGCAAAACACAGCAACAAACACAAAAACAAACCAAGTTGTTTTTTCTCCTGTGGGTTTTATGGTCACCGCCTCAGAGGAGACACCTGGTGGAGGAATGAGGTAAAGCATCATCAGAAGCAATTCTGAACAATTCTGAACAATCACTATGTTTTATGATTTGCATTCATGTAGAGGAAGAAAAAAAAACCCTATTATAGACCAAACACTTACAGGTAACCATGGTAACCAGACAATCAGTGTTCTTCTTCTTCTTCATCAGTCAGTCGTTATAATGTTATGGCTTATGGATGTGTACATATATTTTCTCTACTTTGTCTTCACTTTGTCAGAGCTCGTTTTAATCTTTGCTGGACTGTAGATGTCCAGCTTCATGAATATCTGTCTTCAGCTTTAGAGCGCCCTCTGTCGGAGCCATTAAATAAGTGTAGTGACGTAGCTCTGACGTCTTAAGCGGAAGCAAACATGGCGGCCGGGCAGCAATGGGTGTTGGTGGAAATGGTCCAGGCGTTCTATGAGGTAAGAGTATTTTCTTCAAAGCTCCGTTGGTTGGAATACTTTTCTAACGTTTTCGTATTCATTTCGGCTGTGTTTAAACTCTTGTCGAAGTTTTTTGTCGTTTTGTTGTTGGTCGTTGACGTCAACCCGGAAGTGTGTGTGACGCTGGTAGCAGTCTGTCAAAGAGAACAGCAACAATAATATGTATTTAACTCCATTTACAACATAATTCTGTGCGGGTTAACTCAAAGTTTTAAATTGTAAAGTTTTAACTTAACGTGACTAAATATTTTTTTGATCCGTTAACAGTAGAGACTAAAAGTTGCACCTTTGTAAAGTTGGACAGATGCTAACAGTTTCTAACTTTGGCATCAATTATTCATTGGATAATCGTCACCGAAACAGAAACATACCTCTTTATTGCTAAAGGGGAGTATAAACTCTTCATCATCATCATCAACAAACCTTCCTCCCAGATGGACTTATATATTATCTCAGCGTTTAGATGTCAGGGATTGTCTACAAATTGTAGAATTGAAAATTGAAAGTACAAAAATAATACAAAAAAAACTAAATTTAGTTTGTTTCATTTCAAAAACTCATGGAAGAATAATTGTTGCAAAGCAAACATTATCTTTAATTTACTGCAGTAAGGCAGACAATCAGCTGCATCCTCATCTTTATCAACAATTACATTCATCCCTGTGAGCGTCTGTCAGGGACCGTCAACGCAGCACAAGTGGAAAATATAAAAGTAATACAAAAATTAGATTTTAATATCTTCACTGATGATGTCAGACTTCATCAGATATATTGAGCCAGAGGTGCTCTTCAAATATAAAATATGTCAACTAACACATTTACATTGTTGAAATAATTATTATTCCAAAACAAACTTACATTTTTTTCTCCCAGCGTCAATAACCCATTAGAGAAATGTTGTAAAAAGACAAATGACACCTCTTGAACCGCAGTGAGGTATATAGGTAGATAGATTGATCCTTGTCCAGGATGGACAACATCTCCTCTCAGCCGCCTCTTCACAGAGTCCAGAGAAGAGTCCATGACAGGTGTAGAACGAGCGACATCTCATTTTTAGCCGTTCTTCTAAGCTGGACAACTACTGGTGGAAAGTTGAACACAGCAAGAAGAACATCAGACCTACGGTCCAGCATGGAGGTGGACGTGGAATGTTGTGGAGATGATCTGCTGCTCCAGGATCAGGAAGACTCGCTATCATGAAGGGAAACATGTGAATGAATGGGAGAATGTGAGGTCATCCGTCAGTGAGGTCATCAGTCAGTGAGGTCATCAGTCAGTGAGGTCGTCAGTATGTGAGGTCGTCAGTATGTGAGGTCATCAGTCAGTGAGGTCATCAGTATGTGAGGTCATCGGTCTGTGAGGTCATCGGTCTGTAAGGTCATCGGTCTGTGAGGTCATCGGTATGTGAGGTCATCGGTATGTGAAGTCATCAGTCAGTGAGGGCATCAATATGTGAGGTCGTCAGTCAGTGAGGTCATCAGTCTGTGAGGTCGTCAGTCAGTGAGGTCATCAATCTGTGAGGTCATCAGTATGTGAAGTCATCAGTCAGTGAGGTCATCAGTCAGTGAGGTCATCAGTCAGTGAGGTCATCAGTCAGTGAGTTGGCCGATCCCAAACAGAAGAGTAAGTCTGAGTGTGAAGGTCTCCTAGTCAAAGTCTGGACCTGAACCCCAGTGTGTGCCCTGGTGGGACTTGAGAAGATCAGACCCTCCAATGTTTCTGCACTGAAGCAGTTTTGGAGAGAAGAGTGGGTCAAATATTCCACCACAGCGACGTCAAAGGCTGATCTCCAGTTATCTGGAGGGTCTGGTTTCAGTTGTTGCTGCTGTAGATGGAACATCTAATGTAGCTCAGCTGGAGGGGGGGTGAATACTTTTTCATAGCGGTGATTTACCCGTTTGACGTATGACATCGAGTTATCCGAGTTCCATTATCCGTCACAGCTCCCTGTTCTTCCTCAGGCTCCTGCTTATCACCTGATTCTGGAGGGGATCCTCATACTGTGGATCGTCATCCTCCTCTTCTCTAAGACCTACAAACTCCCTGAGACCTACAAACTGACAGAGAAGGTAAAGGCAGTCCCAGCAGAAACGTTGTCAGTGTGTTAGGTTCTAGTCAGTCAGCTGACTCGGCCATCTCCGTTACAGGAGAAGGAGGACCTGATCGAGGAGTGGCAGCCGGACCCGCTGGTTCCAGCTGTTTCCAGGGACCACCCCTCCTTCAAATACGATGTTGTCACTGGGTGAGATGGATCCCATCCATCCTTTTTTTCTTCAATGCACACTTCAAAATGAATCACCCCGAGGAAAACGGCAGGCTTCAAGAAGCTAACCGTAGCAGAGCAGCTAAAGCTAGCGGGACTTCAGAGCCAGCAGCGAGCCCTGAAGTCCCTGAACAGAACCAACACCGAACATATAACAGACTGAAGGAGGCTCACGAGGTTTTATTATCCCTTCAGAATGTCATACAGTTGGTTACAGGAGGGAAGGGTCATTCATTTCAACGGGTCAGAACACAAACACAACGCCGACCGGCCTCGTTGCTTCCACTGCAATCCTGTGTGTGTGTGTGTGTGTGTGTGTGTGTGTGTGTGTGTGTGTGTGTGTGTGTGTGTGTGCGTGTGCGTGTTAAATATTGAACCTGGCTCTCCTCTGCTGCAGACCTCCCAGCCACAGAATCATACTGAATGGAAAAGAGTGCATTAACTTTGCCTCCTTCAACTTCCTGGGTCTCCTGGACCACGAGCGCGTGAAGGTCAGTCTCTGTCACTCAACCCGCGGCAAACTGATGCTAACATGCTAATGACTGGATCTTTAGTCCAGGAGGATTAACCCGTTAATGTCCTCGGCCCCTTACTCCTTAGCATAAACATGCTGCTGCCGGGTCACGTCATCAACACATTATCGTGACTCAAACTCGGACATTTTAGGGTTTACGAAATCTGGTTTTTCCTCCTCGCAGGTCAGAGCTTTGGCGTCCCTGAGGAAGTATGGCGTGGGCACCTGTGGTCCTCGGGGCTTCTACGGAACCTTTGGTGCGTGAAAGACTCGGCTGAGTTTGTTTAACCTCCAGAGTCAAACTTGAGTCACGACCTCCTCCTCTTCCTCCGTCAGAACTGAATGATCTCGTTACTGGCCCGGTTCCTTCGTCGCGTTTTCATTCCTCTGAGCTCAAAGAGTTTTCATAAGAACGTAAAAATTTCAAATCGCAACTGGATTTTTTTTTCTTTAGCTAAATTGACTGGAGTCGTAATTCTTATTCCCGAAAATTATTCTCCGCAGATTTTTCGTGTTAACGCGATAATTCTAGAACTGTTTCACTGGTCATTTTCAAATGTTCTACCCACACAGACCTTGGTGTGAGGAAGAACTGGAGTTATTTGGGGAAAGATCTGTTGGTCATTTCGGACACTAGGGGGAGCTTTATCTCCAAAAAGGTCGTAATGGGCCGTGTTTTCTCGGCTGTTAGTCCGATTTAGCCCAAATTTTGTGCCGATGAATCGACAGCTGAGATCTATCACTGATACATCGCATTCCACTCTAATAGTTCGTACTTTACTCACCAGGGTACGGAAGAGCATTGCATTCACCAATAAATACATAAATAATAAAATTAAAAATTCCAACACCGTATCTCGTAATGACGAGAGAAAAAAAAAATCGTAATTACGCGATAAGGAGGATGTGAGCATCCCGGAAGGAGAAGTGATAAGATATTTCCTCACATTCCGATAATTGTGATATATTTGTCAATGTCGGGATGTAAGTTAAGCTCCTCCTCCTTTTAACTCCATTTCCACGCGGTCACATGTGTGTGTTCTGACCCGCCCGGGTCTCCTGGACGCCACAGGTGAGATGGGACTCGAGGCTGATATGTAGCCACTCCCCCTTTAAGAGAATTATTTTTCTGGCGCAGAATAAGAGTCCGGTCTAACTCGGCCCCCCTTCTGTGTCGCCCCCTCAGACGTTCACCTGGAGCTGGAGAGCCGTCTGGCCAAGTTCATGAGGACGGAGGAGGCCATCATCTACTCCTATGGCTTCGCCACCGTGGCGAGTGCCATCCCCGCCTACTCCAAGAGGGGCGACATCATCTTTGTGTGAGCGCCGCCTCCTTTAGAACCACTAGTGGAACTCCTCAGCGGTTCCGCTCCTTCATTCTCCTGTTGTGTCCTCCAGGGATGAAGCGGCCTGCTTCGCCATCCAGAAGGGTCTTCAGGCGTCCCGCAGCTTCATCAAATACTTCAAACACAACGACATGGAGGATCTGGAGCGGCTGCTGAAGGAGCAGGAGCTGGAGGACCAGAAGGTTGGTGTGGTTGGAACCCCACGCCTCCTGTTTCTCCTCGGTTCTCCTCAGCAGCTCTGTCTGTTTTTCCTTCATGCAGAATCCTCGTAAAGCCCGGGTGACCAGGAAGTTCATTCTGGCGGAGGGGCTGTACATCAACACGGCAGACATCTGTCCTCTGCCTGACCTGGTAAATAAGAAACCCCTGATCCACAACAACAGGCCATTACTCCTCACAATGAACCTCATCTTCCTCATTTACAAGACGGCCGGGCCTGTTGGCTGCTGGGAAATAATAGTCCGCAATGTGGCGAAGCAGGCGCTCAGACGACAGAACGCCGTCACTGATTTGTTCCGCGATCAGCTGAGATAGTCATTGGGTGTTTGTGGAATAACCCTGTCCGCCATAATCAACATCAAGATATTCTGTTAGAACCCGGACCTGGATTGTTGTAGGATTTAAGGTGTGGCGCTGATGATGTGACCTGAACTTCCCTGTAGACGGTTTAATCCCAGAGAAATTCCCCCGAGGGAAAGAGCGGGATAAAAAGAATAAGAATAAAATAGTTCAAGAAGAGAAATAGGTTCTGATGGGTGAAGGGATTCTGGTTGCCACGGTTACCGGTCCTGAAGTTGACTTTGGAAGCAGGCGTGAGGTTCTGAGAGACTCTGAACCGTCTAGACACTCTGAAGAACTGGTCCTGGAATGGTTAAAGGTTCTGACTGGGCCCTCAGATTCTCCAGATCCAGCAGCAATGGTGGGATGTTCTGAAAGAACAAGTCCAAGTCCAGCCGGAAGGGCGACGCACGAAATATTAGGCGTATGGTTATAATCTTATGGCTGGTTGGTCTAGATCTTCTACAAACCTAAAAGTCTAAAAGGTTTGGACCTGCGCGCGGTCCCGCTGCTCCTCACACAGGACAGAGTTCTGACACCAGGGCCGTGGTCAGTGTCCCTGGTTCTGATCCGCTGCTCTTTGACGGTGTGGGTTTCTCCTGTAGGTGGAACTGAAGTACAAGTACAAGGTCCGGATCTTCCTGGAGGAGAGCATGTCGTTCGGTGTGCTGGGAGAACACGGTCGAGGCGTCACAGAACACTTTGGAGTCAATGTGAGTATTAAGTTCCGGGTCGGTTGCGCCTACCTCTCGTTGTGACCACGCCCACCCCTCATTGTGACCACGCCCACCCCTCATTGTTACCACGCCCACCCCTCATTGTGACCACGCCCACCCCTCGTTGTTTATGTTCACGGTCCACCACGTTTACACATATTTACACCGATGTTAAATGTTTAGTGCTCTCTAAATACAGTTGTGTTGAAATTCTCTCCTCTCTCTCTCCTCCCTTCCCTCTCTGTCTGCTCTCTCTCTCTCTCCTCCCTTCCCTCTCTGTCTGCTCTCTCTCTCTCTCCTCCCTTCTCTCTCTGACTGCTCTCTCTCTCTCTCCTCCCTTCTCTCTCTGACTGCTCTCTCTCTCTCTCCTCCCTTCTCTCTCTGTCTGCTCTCTCTCTCTCTCCTCCCTTCCCTCTCTGTCTGCTCTCCCTCCCTTCTCTCTCTGTCTGCTCTCTCTCTCTCTCCTCCCTTCTCTCTCTGTCTGCTCTCTCTCTCTCTCCTCCCTTCTCTCTCTGTCTGCTCTCTCTCTCTCTCCTCCCTTCTCTCTCTGACTGCTCTCTCTCTCTCTCCTCCCTTCTCTCTCTGACTGCTCTCTCTCTCTCTCCTCCCTTCTCTCTCTGTCTGCTCTCTCTCTCTCTCCTCCCTTCCCTCTCTGTCTGCTCTCCCTCCCTTCTCTCTCTGTCTGCTCTCTCTCTCTCTCCTCCCTTCTCTCTCTGTCTGCTCTCTCTCTCTCTCCTCCCTTCCCTCTCTGTCTGCTCTCTCTCTCTCTCCTCCCTTCTCTCTCTGACTGCTCTCTCTCTCTCTCCTCCCTTCTCTCTCTGACTGCTCTCTCTCTCTCTCCTCCCTTCTCTCTCTGTCTGCTCTCTCTCTCTCTCCTCCCTTCCCTCTCTGTCTGCTCTCCCTCCCTTCTCTCTCTGTCTGCTCTCTCTCTCTCTCCTCCCTTCTCTCTCTGTCTGCTCTCTCTCTCTCTCCTCCCTTCTCTCTCTGACTGCTCTCTCTCTCTCTCCTCCCTTCTCTCTCTGTCTGCTCTCTCTCTCTCTCCTCCCTTCTCTCTCTGACTGCTCTCTCTCTCTCTCCTCCCTTCCCTCTCTGTCTGCTCTCCCTCCCTTCTCTCTCTGTCTGCTCTCTCTCTCTCTCCTCCCTTCTCTCTCTGACTGCTCTCTCTCTCTCTCCTCCCTTCTCTCTCTGTCTGCTCTCTCTCTCTCTCCTCCCTTCTCTCTCTGACTGCTCTCTCTCTCTCTCCTCCCTTCTCTCTCTGTCTGCTCTCTCTCTCTCCTCCCTTCTCTCTCTGTCTGCTCTCTCTCTCTCCTCCCTTCTCTCTCTGTCTGCTCTCTCTCTCTCTCCTCCCTTCTCTCTCTGTCTGCTCTCTCTCTCTCTCCTCCCTTCTCTCTCTGTCTGCTCTCTCTCTCTCTCTCCTCCCTTCTCTCTCTGTCTGCTCTCTCTCTCTCTCCTCCCTTCTCTCTCTGTCTGCTCTCTCTCTCTCTCCTCCCTTCTCTCTCTGTCTGCTCTCTCTCTCTCTCCTCCCTTCTCTCTCTGTCTGCTCTCTCTCTCTCTCTCCTCCCTTCTCTCTCTGTCTGCTCTCTCTCTCTCTCCTCCCTTCTCTCTCTGTCTGCTCTCTCTCTCTCTCCTCCCTCCTCTCTCTGTCTGCTCTCTCTCTCTCTCCTCCCTCCTCTCTCTCTCCTCCACCTCTGTTGTTGAACCATGGATTTCTGTAATGATTGACTGGTGTGTGACTAAACCATCATTGTCCTGACCGTGACCTTTGACCCCTCTACTATGGCGGCTGCCGAGCGTTAAAGTTGAACTTCTTGTGATATCAGGCTCGTATCTCACGGCGGCGACCCGTCGGAGATCAGACCTTAAACTCGTAACGGTGCGTCCGTGTTGTCATTGTGCGTGATGATGTCACCGTCTCTGCAGATGGATGACATCGACCTGATCAGCGCCAACATGGAGAACGCCGTGGCCTCCATCGGTGGATTCTGCTGCGGACGCTCCTTCGTCATCGACCACCAGGTGAAGAAGGTTTACGCGTGTTGAATAGACGAAGGCGCTCCGGCGCGCTGACAGGAGAGCAGAGGAGGAGGACGAGGATCAGAGAGAGCCTTCATCAGCCAACTTCTTCAGAATGAACCTTTTATTCATTCACACATTATTTAAGAATATTTATATTACCCAAAGGTCGTACCTTTTTTTAATTCCGTACCCACATCGACCTCGATGGACGAGGGACTGGAGTGACTTTGGTCAGTCGCTTTTTTCTGCCACTAGGCGGCGCCTCATCTCCAAATTTCCTCCCGTTACTTCTTGACCAAAAGTTAGATTTCATCCATATTGGCTCATATAATAATAATAATAATAATAATAATAATAATACATTTAATTTATAATGCACTTTACATTTATGAATCTATACAAGCAGATCTATCTAGTTTATATATTATTCCACCACAACAGTTCATATTTTCCTCACTAGGGGGAGCTATTAGTGTAAAACACAGGTTCTGGTTCCACAACTGACCAACCATAAGTCCAGTTGTGTCTAAATGTAGCTCCTCTGACTCAAAACAAGGAAATGTGTTTCACTTGATTCCTGAGCTCAGAGAAACTAGTTCACTGTATTTATCTCAGCCATTGAGTCACTGTGGGATCTGATCCTAGAACAGACTGATGGGATCTGATCCTAGAACAGACTGATGGGATCTGATCCTAGAACAGACTGATGGGATCTGATCCTAGAACAGACTGATGACCTCATAGAAACAGTTGGGTTGGTTTACAGTGGGATCTGATCCTAGAACAGACTGATGACATCATAGAAACAGTTGGGTTGGTTTACAGTGGGATCTGATCCTAGAACAGACTGATGACCTCATAGAAACAGTTGGGTTGGTTTACAGTGGGATCTGATCCTAGAACAGACTGATGGGATCTGATCCTAGAACAGACTGATGACCTCATAGAAACACTTGGGTTTAGTCCAGATGGACCGTTTGAGATGATTAAAGAGTCACATTTAATGTTAAGAGTTCTTCTTCTGTCAGAACCTAGTTTCTAACGGTACCGGCTCTGATCCGGTCTGAGTAACGTCTCCTGTGTGGTTGCAGCGTCTGTCGGGTCAGGGTTACTGCTTCTCCGCCTCCCTGCCTCCATTCCTGGCCGCTGCTGCCATCGAGGCCCTCGACATCATGGAGGAGGATCCAGGTCCGGACTTTTATTTATTACTGTTCAGAACTATCCCTTCATTCGACAGGTTCTGTTTCCTCGTTACGATCAGTACCTCACTGGGTTTGGTGTTCTCTGCTGGGCTTTTCAGATATTTTCACCATCCTGAGGGAAAAGTGCAAACGGGTTCACAAGGCTCTGCAGGGGTGAGTTCACCTTTTCACCTTTTCACCTTTTCACTCTCACTGGTGTGTGAGGAAGTTCAACTTTGACCCCTGCCTGTGAAAAATGGCAAAAAAGCAGGCTGTAGAACCGTACGGGTCGCTTCAGAGAGCGGGCCGGGGTTCCAAACTGTCAGAACAAGACTCCATGAGGGCCCAATTTCCTCTAGTGGACGTGAGCTCCCAGACCAGAACCATGCATCTGGACTGATGTTTACTAGAGAACACCAGGATGACCGGGTTCTCCATGGGTGCCCAGTTCTCCTCACAGATGAGAGCAGGTTCACACAGAACACATGTGACAGAGAAGAAAGAGTCTGGATCGGTTAAGGTTCTGCTGCCTGAGATCTCATCCAGCAGGACCGGTTTGAAGGTGGGTCAGTGATGGTCTCACAGACCTCCGAACGGTACCCTAACTTTTATTAGGTACCAGGATGAAAGCCTTACACTGGTGTAGAGGACACCTGGTTCCTCCTGGTCCAGGAAAAGGCCCGGCCTCATTTTTCCAGACTGTGTGGACAGTACCTGGATGGTGAAGGTCCGGAATCCATTGAGTGGTCCTTACGTTCTCCAGACCAGAACCCATCTCAGATCGTCTGGGGCGAGGTATATCCGTGCAGCGGACGGCACCAAGTAAAACCACAGATGGTCCAGGAACTCACTGATGCCCTGATCCAGTTCTGGGAGAAGATCTTCCAGGACAAGGTCCAGATGTTGTCAGGATGCCTTCAGGCACACGGAGGTCAAAGGTCACACCCACTACTGAGACTTTATTTTTGTTATGTGAGTAGTTAAGATGAAATTCACTCCAGTTGGATCAGAACCTTTTATATTCCAGTCTTCCCATGATTGTTCTGGAGGAGCGCTGGTGCCTCGCGTTTATAGAGATGTTCGCTCCATATCTGGTACTACCTCCTCTGCCGTCTCAGAGGCGGGACTGAGCTCTACCAGCAGAGACCAGGACTGGGCTCATACTCATGTTGTTCTGCATGTCAGGATTCCGGGTCTGAAGTTGGTCGGAGAACCGATTGCTCCGGCTCTGCACCTCCAGCTGGAGAGAAGTCTTGGCTCCAGAGACGCAGACCTGCTGCTCCTCCGGTCCATCGTGGACCACGTAAGTTCACACACACACACACACACACACACACGCACACACACACACACTCACACACACAGGTTCCTGTTACCGGATCGGACACCAAGAACCTCAGTCACAGAATTACGTCTGGTTCCGATGTGACTGACCCGGTTCTGCTTGTTTTGCGGATCAGTGTTTGGAGAGACACGTGGCTCTGACTCTGGCTCGCTACCTGGAGAAGGAGGAGCGTTTCCTGCCTCCACCCAGGTGAGAGTTCTGATAAGCGTTACATCCTGAACATCATCTCCAGCCACTCCTTCCATGAAGCTCCGATGTTAAAGATATAAAAGTTCCTGCTCTGCTGCTCCAGTGACGAAAGTCAGAACATCGGCCAATGACTTCTACTAACGCGATAACCCAGAAACTATTACGATGATCACTTTCAAACTTTCTTATTTCTTATTTGACTCTCATGGTTCTTATTTGACTCTCATGGTTCTTATTTGACTTTCATGGTTCTTATTTGACTCTCATGGTTCTTATTTGACTCTCATGGTTCTTATTTGACTTTCATGGTTCTTATTTGACTCTCATGGTTCATGGTTCTTATTTGACTCTCATGGTTCTTATTTGACTCTCATGGTTCTTATTTGACTCTCATGGTTCTTATTTGACTCTCATGGTTCCTATTTGACTCTCATGGTTCATGGTTCTTATTTGACTCTCATGGTTCTTATTTGACTCTCATGGTTCTTATTTGACTCTCATGGTTCTTATTTGCCTCTCATGGTTCTTATTTGACTCTCACGGTTCTTATTTGACTCTCATGGTTCTTATTTGACTCTCATGGTTCTTATTTGACTCTCATGGTTCTTATTTGACTCTCATGGTTCATGGTTCTTATTTGACTCTCATGGTTCTTATTTGACTCTCATGGTTCTTATTTGACTCTCATGGTTCCTATTTGACTCTCATGGTTCATATTTGACTCTCATGGTTCTTATTTGACTCTCATGGTTCTTATTTGACTCTCATGGTTCTTATTTGCCTCTCATGGTTCTTATTTGACTCTCACGGTTCTTATTTGACTCTCATGGTTCTTATTTGACTCTCATGGTTCTTATTTGACTCTCATGGTTCTTATTTGACTCTCATGGTTCTTATTTGACTCTCATGGTTCTTATTTGCCTCTCATGGTTCTTATTTGACTCTCACGGTTCTTATTTGACTCTCATGGTTCTTATTTGACTCTCATGGTTCTTATTTGACTCTCATGATTCCTATTTGACTCTCATGGTTCATGGTTCTTATTTGACTCTCATGGTTCTTATTTGACTCTCATGGTTCTTATTTGACTCTCATGGTTCTTATTTGCCTCTCATGGTTCTTATTTGACTCTCACGGTTCTTATTTGATCCTGATGGTTCTTATTTGACTCTCACGGTTCTTATTTGACTCTCATGGTTCTTATTTGACTCTCAAGGTTCATGGTTCTTATTTGACTCTCAGGGTTCTTATTTGACTCTCATGGTTCTTATTTGATCCTGATGGTTGACTTGTACTTCAGTCGTTTTCATTTTAGTTCTTGGGGGAGATATAAATAATATTTTTGAAGCATAACTACTTTATTAAACACATGCTTGTTTTTTGAATCATGTGTTTTTAAACTCTGCTGTGAGGTCGGCGGTGGGACACGACCCGACAACAACATGACACCCAGTCAAATGTCGCATTTGTGTTTTTATCTCCTGCTTCGAGACCCAAAGCTACTTTTATAAATCATCGGGGCAAACATCCTCCTGCGTCTCCTCAGAGTTCAGGTCGTCACAGCGGCCGTGGGGGGCGGAGCCAAAGCCCTGGGCGCCGTCCTGCAGGTCCTCTACTCTCTTCAAAGTAGTGGCATGTGCGTTGGTGTAGTTTCTGGGTCATGTGTGGTGACGGGGAGAGGTCCCATCAAGAGATCCTCCTGCATCACGCAGCTAAACCATACAATGGTGGTGGTGGTGGTTGATGACTCTGCTGAGACTGTGCGGTTCTCCCTCCCCCTTCTTTCGACCACTCCAACCTAAAAACATGAGACGTCCTCCTGAGAGCCAGAGTTCCGTCCCTCGATGGAGTCACTGTCAGAGGCCCCTCCCCCTCTGAACACATAAAAGACTCATTCCAACGTTAAAAAACCCAACAACTTACTTTTAACATATTTATGAATATTACACTCCTAAATTCACTCACTGCCCCTTTAATTTATGGGGGGGTTTTATTGTGGAAGTCCAAAAGTTGAAATAGCGATGATGTAACTGATGATGATGTAACTGATGATGATGTAACTGATGATGATGTAACTTCCTGTCTGGCTGCCTCCCCTCAGCATCAGGGTGGTGGTGACGGTGGAACAGACGGCAGAGGACATCCAGAAGGCCGTGTCCTGCATCACAGAGGCTGCTGCAGCCGTCCTGAAATAATGAGGACAAGGACGATGACGAAGCCCAGCGGATGTGGGCGGAGCTGAAGCGGAGGATTTGGTAGGACGTCACTGTGGGACCCTCCTCAGGAGATCCTGACTGATGGGTCCACATCATGTATGGTTCTGCTCGGTTCCCTCATGAGCGGGCCGCCGTGATCCTGCGTAGAAAACTGTTCTTCGTCTTTTGTCTCGTTCTTCGTCGCTTGAGTCCGAACCTGTCCAAATAAAAACCAGATGTTGACGCCTGTACGTTCGCGGGGGGAGACGGACTAATTCCATTTTCATTCTTTTCTGTCACCGACAGTTTCATGTTTATTACATCATTGCATTTCAAATCAGCCGTAACATTAAAACCACCTGCCTACTACATCCCACCCACTAGCAGGTGGCCATGGTAACCAGATAATCAGCGATGACCTCACCTGTCAGTGGTCGTAGTGTTATGGCTGATCAGGAAACAGATCTGAATGATGTCACCAGACTGAGAGATTCCTGATGTTGATGACATCATCGCTCTGAGATTTTTTTATATTCTTAATGCCTTAAGGTGTGTGTGTGTGTGTGTGTGTGTGTGTGTGTGTGTGTGTGTGTGTGTGTGTGTGTGTGTGTGTGTGTGTGTGTGTGTGTGTGTGTGTGTGTGTGTGTGTAATCTGTCCTTTCTTTAAAAATTAAAGTTCTTTCTCTCCTGTCGTCTGTCGTTGCATTTCAAACCCCATCTTCATCTTCAGAGGAAACAATTAAAATCTTTAAATCGCTCTCAGTTCTATTGTTTGTTTGTTTGTTTGTTGTTAAGCTGGTTTTCAGGATCAGAGTTTATTTTCCTACAGCAGTGACGGATGATAGAACGCCTCAATGGCAGTAGAACCAGGCTCCACCTTCTCCACCTCCTCCACCTGCTGTAGAACACCACCATATCATCTCAGCGCCAGTAAATGTTTGTTTGGGGGATACTGTTGCTCTACACTGACCTTTGACCCCTCGATGCCAAAGAGCCTTTCGGCCCAGTCAAAGGAAAGTTTCCGCTGAGAGGAACTTTTGAGATCTGTCTGAACTTTGACCTGGGGATGATGATGTCATTGTCCGTGGCCGGACTGGTGTTCTGAATGTGTGCAGGAATAAAAACCTTTCATGTGGATGAAACCTCCTTCTTCTCGTCTGCTGACATCCATATTTATGCTAGAGATGTTTCTTCAGGTTGGAGCTTGTTGGAGCTTGTTTGTTATTTCTCCACATCCAACATCCCATAATAACAAAGTACAGACAGATTCTAGAAGATCTGATTAGAAAGTAAAACAACTGACCAACTCATGAGGTGGAGGGGGACTTCCTGTAGAACATCTCTGCTCCTCTGAAGGTTCCTCAGAGCCGAACCAGAACTCTTCCTATGGAGCTGGACCTCCAGCCATACCGACCAATCAGGGCTTAGGTAAGAGAGGAGACCAAGAACCTGATGGTAGGTCCAGAGATCTACCATCAGGTTCTAAATGATGTGTGGCGATGAGAGGAACAATCAGAAGGTCAACCATCACTGATCTGGGCTTCATGGCAGAAGGTTCACAACCATCTGTGAAAGAGGAAACATCCTAAATGAGAACCTGGTCCAGAGGCTCAGGACCTCAGACGGGTCTGAAGGTCCACCTTCAACCAGGAGAATGACCTTAAAGCTGACAGCAGAACATTTTCTACTGGAGTGATGAAGACTCTGATGAGTGGACAATGTGAAGAAGAGAAGATTCTCCAAGTAAGGAGTAAAAAATAGATGAACCGGGTTCTTCTCCCGGTGGTCTTGGTCCAACCTGGGAGAACCTGCAGAGGAGAACATCCAGGTGAGCAGAGATCTTCAGGCAGCAACGTGATGAAAGAGAAGAGGTCTGAATACTTTCTGGATACCCAGTAGATGATTAGAGATGTGAAGACCTCCTGCAGGGATCTCCACCACCATCCATGTTTTCCTCCTGGTCGTCAGATAAACCAGATCTCCTCCTGGTTGTTAAATAAACCAGATCTCCTCCTGGTCTTCGGATAAACCAGATCTCCTCCTGGTTGTTAAATAAACCAGATCTCCTCCTGGTCTTCGGATAAACCAGATCTCCTCCTGGTCTTCAGATCCTCCTGGTCGTTAAGTAAACCAGATCTCCTCCTGGTCGTCAGATAAACCAGATCTCCTCCTGGTCTTCAGATAAACCAGATCTCCTCCTGGTCTTCAGATAAACCAGATCTCCTCCTCGTCGTCAGATAAACCAGATCTCCTCCTGGTCTTCAGATCCTCCTGGTGGTTAAATAAACCAGATCTCCTTCTGGTCTTCTTCGTCAGATAAACCAGATCTCCTCCTGGTCTTCAGATCCTCCTGGTGGTTAAATAAACCAGATCTCCTCCTGGTCTTCAGATCCTCCTGGTGGTTAAATAAACCAGATCTCCTTCTGGTCTTCTTCGTCAGATAAAGCAGGTCTTCTCCTGGTCTCCTGGTCTGGGTGGAGGAGGTCCTCCCAGCAGCAGGTAGTGGGTGGAGGAGGTCCTCCCAGCAGCAGGTAGTGGGTGGAGGAGGTTCATAGTGAGGGAGGAGGAGTGTGGAGCTCATGTTGATCCTGGAACCGTTCTGCTACCCCAGTCCGGTCTCTAGAGGGGGTCCTCCACAAGAACGTTACTGCTCTCTGGTGAGGATGTGCTCGTGGGCGCGTGCGTGGGCTCCGGGTTCCAGCCTGCCTCCTCAGAGCGCACAGACCGAGACCGTGGATGGACCTCTGCGGATGATCCGAGCGCTCCGCGGACCGAACCCTTCATGATCTCCGAACCCGAGTCCTCCATGTCTGACGCCGCCGCTACCTGAGACTCCTCTCCGAGCCGCGCTGCAGTCTGGGAGAAACCTGGATCCAGAAGAAGTTCTGCGCCTGGAACTGGATGAAAGTGATCTTTCCGGACCCGTCAGACGCCATGGCCCCCTTCTTCTGGACTCTGATCTGGACGCTGTTCGTGTTTCCACGCGTGGACTGTGAAGGTAAGGGTCTCTTCTGAAAGTCTCCACATGAGATTCTGGGCGCACCAAGAATCCGACCTGAAGATCCCGGATCCAGGATCCAGGATCCGGGATCTGCCCCCCCTCCCTCAGAACCCCGTCCTTCACGTTAGACCTGAGAGCTTCTTCTGTTTCCTGCACGCGCTCGGATGATCTCAGAAACTTCTCCTACTTCGAATCCTGCACAAACAAAAAGTCACTAGTGTTTTTTTCACCAGCGCACGTGCGTCACTTCGAACCATTAAAATACCCCAAACCCGTAAAACGCGCCCCCGTAAACCGTCTGCGGCGGAAACGGTTCCCGTCAGAGGACGTTGGTGCAACTTTGGTCCAACATGATGCAAAAAGTTCTTTTCCGCCGATGCACGTGTCACACAGAACCACGGAACCAGTCAAATACCTGGACCTGGTCAAAGGACAGTGGGACCCCCGACCCCCCCCCCCCTAATGTAAAACCTGCAGGCTGGTTTAAATGATTGACTGATCCTGACTCTCCTCCTGGGTTTGTTTGAGCTTAACTGTGAAAAGGTTAGTGATGGTTTTTAATGGAAAACTGACGACCCCCCCCCCCCCCCCCCCCCCCCCCCCCCGTGTCTCTGGACCCACTCAAACCCATGTCCTCCTGCAGACTCGGAGGCTCTGGGTTCTTGTCATGTTAATGGTTGCGTAGCTGGAGGTGGTCGCGCCTCTTTGTCAGTCATGCTAATTCATTTACCCCCCCCCCCCCCCCCCCCCCCTCCCTTCCCCCTGAGGGTGAGAGTAGTGGGGGGTGAGAGTGCAGGAGATTTCCTGTTTGCAGCTCTCACTCTGACGACTCACCATTTGGTATGAAGTTAAAGGGGCTCAGGAGGAGGAGGAGGAGGAAGAGGAGGAGGGGGTCTGCTTTAAGAAAGAAGCTGAGCACAATGAGGGTCTTAGAGAAGAAGTTTAAGGAGACTGATGTCTTCAGATGGAACCTCATTTCATATTCATACATAAGGAGACATGTCCATTACATCCTTTATGTCCTTTATGTCCATCACATCCTTTATGTCCTTTATGTCCATCACATCATCATGTCCTTTATGTCCATCACATCATCATGTCCTTTATGTCCATCACATCATCATGTCCTTTATGTCCATCACATCATCATGTCCTTTATGTCCATCACATCATCATGTCCTTTATGTCCATCACATCCATCATGTCCTTTATGTCCATCACATCCATCATGTCCTTTATGTCCATCACACCCATCATGTCCTTTATGTCCATCACACCATCATGTCCTTTATGTCCATCACATCATCATGTCCTTTATGTCCATCACATCATCATGTCCTTTATGTCCATCACATCCATCATGTCCTTCATGTCCTTTATGTCCATCACATCCATCATGTCCTTTATGTCCATCACATCATCATGTCCTTTCGGTCCATCACATCAATCATGTCCTTTATGTCCATCACTTCATCATGTCCTTTATGTCCATCACATCCATTATGTCCTTTATGTCCCTCACATCCATTATGTCCTTTATGTCCATCACATCCTTTATGTCCTTTATGTCCATCACATCATCATGTCCTTTCGGTCCATCACATCCATCATGTCCTTTATGTCCATCACATCATCATGTCCTTTATGTCCATCACATCATCATGTCCTTTATGTCCATCACATCCATTATGTCCTTTATGTCCATCACATCCTTTATGTCCTTTATGTCCATCACATCATCATGTCCTTTATGTCCATCACATCCATTATGTCCTTTATGTCCATCACATCCTTTATGTCCTTTATGTCCATCACATCCTTTATGTCCTTTATGTCCATCACATCCATCATGTCCTTTATGTCCATCACATCCATCACGTCCTTTATGTCCTTTATGTCCATCACATCCATCATGTCCTTTATGTCCATCACGTCCATCATGTCCTTTATGTCCATCACATCCATCATGTCCTTTATGTCCTTTATGTCCATCACATCCATCATGTCCTTTATGTCCATCACGTCCATCATGTCCTTTATGTCCATCACATCCATCATGTCCTTTATGTCCATCACGTCCATCATGTCCTTCATGTCCATCACGTCCATCACGTCCATCATGTCCTTCATGTCTTTTATGTCCATCACGTCCATCATGTCCTTCATGTCTTTTATGTCCATCACATCCATCATGTCCTTCATGTCCTTTATGTCCATCACGTCCTGGGTGTTTGAGAAGGACAGAGACATGTTTGATGTGAACATATAAAAACTTTTAGAGAGAATTAACTTTGTTGCTAGGAGAGAAAATGAAAACCAGGTTTTTGGGTTTTCAAAGTGTGACTGAGAAAAAGTACAAACTAAATCAGAAATGTCCCAGAATATTCTGAAAGAGTGTAAAAGTCAGGAAAGGGCTGAAATATAAAAAGTGAGAGTCCGAAAATAGTGTTCATTGGTCTAAAATAGTATAAAAACAATCCAAACCAGGGTGAGAACAAACCAGAACTGGAAAAGAAAAGTCCAACATAGAAGACAGAGACACAAAAGTATAAAAACCTGCTGAAAGACACAAACATGAACAAAGACCTTCTACAATCCTGCCAAATACAACAATATATGTCAGAATAAGTCAAAACAAGAATAAAAAAGGACAAATCGATGCAAAAACAACAAATAGAGGCAAAGAGTCGGTCCAAATGAACAGAAAGAACAAAACTGTGTAAAGATATAAAAATAAAATACAAAACAATAGTAGAAAGAAGATCCAAATGTTTTATGTGTTGGTTTGATCCGATCTCTGGTGGTTTGATCCGATCTCTGGTGGTTTGGTCCGATCTCTGGTGGTTGGATCTGGTCTCTGGTGGTTTGATCCGATCTCTGGTGGTTTGATCCGATCTCTGGTGGTTTGATCCGATCTCTGGTGGTTTGATCCGATCTCTGGTGGTTTGGTCCGATCTCTGGTGGTTGGATCTGGTCTCTGGTGGTTTGATCCGATCTCTGGTGGTTTGGTCCGATCTCTGGTGGTTGGATCTGGTCTCTGGTGGTTTGATCCGATCTCTTGTGGTTTGATGTGGTCTGTGGTGGTTGGATCTGGTCTCTGGTGGTTTGATCCGATCTCTGGTGGTTGGATCTGGTCTCTGGTGGTTTGATCCGATCTCTTGTGGCTTGATGTGGTCTGTGGTGGTTGGATCTGGTCTCTGGTGGTTTGATCCGATCTCTGGTGGTTTGATCCGATCCCTTGTGGTTTGATCCGATCTCTTGTGGTTTGATGTGGTCTGTGGTGGTTGGATCTGGTCTCTGGTGGTTTGATCCGGTCTCTGGTGGTTTGATCCGGTCTCTGGTGGTTGGATCTGGTCTCTGGTGGTTGGATCTGGTCTCTGGTGGTTTGATCCGGTCTCTGGTGGTTGGATCTGGTCTCTGGTGGTTGGATCTGGTCTCTGGTGGTTGGATCTGGTCTCTGGTGGTTGGATCTGGTCTCTGGTGGTTGGATCTGGTCTCTGGTGGTTGGATCTGGTCTCTGGTGGTTTGATCCGGTCTCTGGTGGTTGGATCTGGTCTCTGGTGGTTTGATCCGGTCTCTGGTGGTTGGATCTGGTCTCTGGTGGTTGGATCTGGTCTCTGGTGGTTGGATCTGGTCTCTGGTGGTTGGATCTGGTCTCTGGTGGTTTGATCCGGTGTCTGGTGGTTTGATCTGTACTCTGGTAGTTTGATCCGGTGTCTGGTGGTTTGATCCGTTCTCTGTTGGTTGGATCCGGTCCGTGTTGGTTGGATCCGGTCCGTAGTTTAGAAAGATGGCCTCCCTGACTCCTTTGAAACTGCGCTAAAACTATTTCTCGCAGCAGACCAGATGTTTTTTTTATTGTTCTGAACTTGTTTTCCCTCCTACGGTCGTTGGTTTCCTCTCATTGAACAGTAAAAAGAATCGTCTCGTAAAAACCCTGAAACACGTCGGAGGAAAGTCTCAAAACTTCCTCTCCGCTCTGACTTTATTCACGCCGCCGCGATCCGGGGTTCAGGGTTCGCTGGATGGAAACTAACGGAGGCCCGGAGGCGGGAAATTCACCCGGAGTTCTGACATCACCATCCGACACCTGCGTCTGAAAACCCACAAAACATCCCGATCTGGACTTAAGCCTTAAAAGGAGGAAAATGAATCGATGTTATTACGTAGGAGGTTTTAAAAACTAAGATTTGAATTTTTGGATTTCATTTTTTTAATGGCCTTTAAAAAGTCTCTGCAGCAGAAACTTCTGTTTTTAGCTCTAACGTAAGTGAAAAACTTTTTCACTTACGTTTGAATTGTGTCGAGTCTTAAGGAAACGACGGTGACGCTGCCCCCCAGTGGTTCTCAGGGGTACTGCTGTGTTTGCATTTTCAGCCCGGCTCTACTGACACTGGAGACGCTTAGCCGTGACGATTCCTCTCAGGTGTGATGTTTAACCTGCATCCAGGTTCAAAGGACGACTGGGTCCATTTTTACCTCATACGGGTCAAAGGTCAGCTTTCCGGTGTTTGCTTAATATAACGGGAACAGTTCTCGTGCGCCGCTCTGAAGAGGTTTGTGAAGCAGTCAGTGTAAAAATAAAGATGGCTGACATGTCAGGAGCAGGACGGCATAGGATCAAACAGGTTCTTGGTTTCGGTCCGCGGGTCTCTGTATCTGCATGGGTTCACATCTGGTACCACAACTTCTAAAAACATGCGGTGTAGGTGAATCCGGCCCAGGTGTGAGTGTTTGTGTGTTGGACCTGTGAGGAACCAGTGAGCGGTCCAGGATGTACTCCTCAGCTGTTAGCTGGCATAGGCTCCGCCCCCAACAGCCCTCCAAAGCCATCATTCCCAACGACTGGGTCGGGACCCCCAGAACGGTTCGTAGGAGACTTTAGGAGAGTCTCTACATTCATTTTACTCGTTTTCTAAAGATTTATATCAACCTTAACAAAAGTGAGAGTTGATATTTGGTCTAATTTGTAAATTCGGCGCCGATTCTGGCAAAACGCAAAAAGTTTTGAGGTTTAAATGTGGAAACTGTTGTCGGGTAAACAGCAGCACCGGTTGGAGGCTGAATCGGTGTCGTGCGCCGAGGTAGACGGGTCGGACCGTCGCCAGGAAGACGGCGAATAACAGAAAAATTACAGCCATGGAGTGAAATAAGTCATTTCCTGTCCCTGATGGCGAGCGGGTCGGCGCTGTCAGGACTTAACGTATATCACATCTGCGAGAGCGGTTCTAATAAGCAGGTAGTAAAGTGAGCTGTGAGGAGGAGGAGGAGGAGGAGGAGGAGGAGGGAGCAGGACGTCTCTGCAGCAGCTGCTCCTAATGAGTCCTCACAGCGACGTGACTCACCATGTTTCAGAGCTGCTGCTGCTGGAGAGGAGGCCCGCGGGCCTGAGGGAGGGGCTTCGCAGCAGAACCTTGTTGATCCTGTGGTCTCATTTACTCCGAACCCTGCTGGTACTTGACTAGCAGCCAGGCGGAGCGTCGACGGTATGTCGTCCAAACGTGAGCGTCCATCAAAGAAGCTCTGATCCAGAGCTGCAGAACTCTTCAGTTCCGTCAGGAAGCGTCTGATGAAGAGCGAGAGGAAGGTGTGAAATCCAAACCCGCACCTTCGCTCCACCTGCCGAAGGTGGAACCGCGTGGTTTCCACAGAACTCAACCTTCTCTATGGTTTATGTGGCGGGTCGCCGTTGCTCCGCCTCCTCTGAGCCCGCAGCACTCAAACTTTTTCGAAGCGGGTCTGCGTCACAGGCGTCCCGGTCCCGGTTCTGTGTAAGCTCACTGATCCGGGCCTTGACTTATTCCAACCCTGAGGCGGCGGAGGTAGTAACTGAGGTGAATCGGATACCGGTGTGTACGTGAGGCGGCGCAGAGGGGGAGGGTTATGTTGTGTCAACTCAGAACCAGAACATCAACAGAAACGTCTTCTATTGAGACGGGCCTACACCGTTGGATTTGAGCCCGATTCATACTTTCAAATATGCCTCAGAACCGCCGGGCCGTCTGACAGTGTCAGTCCTTTGTTGTTTGTGGCGCAGTGTACGCGGGGTCACGACGGCCGATAATCAGCCCCCCTCCGAGGGTCGGACTATCTGAAGGTTTTCTGGTGCGTCAGAATTTTGGCAGGTTCTGGACCCGATCCATCCATCCACCAATCCATCCGTCCATCCGTCTGTCATCCATCATTCATCAGTCCGTCCATCCATCCATCCACTCATCCATCCACTTATCCATCCATCCATCCATCCACTTATCCATCCATCCACTCATCCATCCATCCATCCATCCATCCATCCACTCATCCATCCATCCATCCATCCATCCATCCATCCACTCATCCATCCATCCATCCTCTCATCCATCCATCCACTCATCCATCTGTCCATCATCTATCCATCTATCCTCTCATCCATCCACTCATCCATCCATCCATCCATCCATCCATCCATCTATCCTCTCATCCATCCACTCATCCATCCATTCATCCATCCATCCATCCATCCACTTATCCATCCATCCATCCATCCATCCACTCATCCATCCACTCCTCCCTCCTCCTCCTCCCTCCGTCAGGGCCGCTGCTCATCCCGTAACAACAATGGCGTCTTTGTTCTGGGTTGTTGTTAATGGGTTGCTGCTGACGAAGACTCACGGGGGTGTGAAACGCGCCGAGGTCGTCTGCAGGCTCTTATTCTGTTGAGAGACCAACGCGTCGAAACCAGACCCACGATCTCCGGAGGGTTCTGGCACCAATCCTCCCATGATGCCGTATTGAAAACACGCCTCCGGCGCGGTAGTACGAGCGCCGGGGTAGTTACCAGCCGTACAGACGGCTGAAACGGGCTTCCTGCAGAGGTACGGTCAGGAAACCTGGACTGTTTCACCGCGTGAACCTGGACTGTTTCCCTGTGTGAACCTGGACTGTTTCACTGTGTGAACCTGGACTGTTTGACTGAGTGAACCTGGACTGTTTCCCTGTATGAACATGGACTGTTTCACTGTGTGAACCTGGACTGTTTCACTGTGTGAACCTGGACTGTTTCACTGTGTGAACCTGGACTGTTTCACTGCGTGAACCTGGACTGTTTCACTGTGTGAACCTGGACTGTTTCCCTGTATGAACCTGGACTGTTTGACTGGATGAACCTGGACTGTTTCACCGCGTGAACCTGGACTGTTTCTCTTTGTGAACCTGGACTGTTTCACTGTGTGAACCTGGACTGTTTCACTGTGTGAACCTGGACTGTTTCACTGTGTGAACCTGGACTGTTTGACTGGATGAACCCGGACTGTTTGACTGGATGAACCTGGACTGTTTCACTGTGTGAACCTGGACTTTTTCACTGTGTGAACCTGGACTGTTTCCCTGTGTGAACCTGGATTGTTTCACCGCGTGAACCTGGACTGTTTCACTGTGTGAACCTGGACTGTTTCTCTGTATGAACCTGGACTGTTTCACTGTGTGAACCTGGACTGTTTCTCTGTGTGAACCCGGACTGTTTCTCTGTGTGAACCCGGACTGTTTCACTGTGTGAACCCGGACCTGTCGGAGCAGCACAGTGGTGTGGGTGGAGCCCCAGCCTTTGATGTCTGAGTTACAGACAATGATCTTAATTCCTCACATTATTACATTTAACCTTTTCCTGTTTTTGTTGGTCGAGGCGACGACAGCGAGAGAGGAAGCGTTCCGTTGTCGGCCGGTCTGGTTCTAATTAGGGTCCCAGATCTGGGACTCATTAGAGCCGTGCGGGACCGTCCCATGCGGGGGGCTCGGCAGGGCCGACTCGTAGCCGTGGCGGACGGTTAGCGTAGCGTGCTAACAGCAGAGACACGCCAGTTTCCTGTCTGCCTCTGACACACTTCCTGCTTACACGCCGATGGCTTCTTTAAACAATCACGACTCTGGGTTACAGTGAACTGATTCTGTGCCAGAACTCCTGATCCGAAGGCCCGGTCCAATCTCGGCGCGCACTCATATCTGAACAGAACCACGGAGGCATGAGGACATGTGCAGATGATTAGTGCTGCACATGAGCAGGAACAGAGGAGGCCTCGGGGAGGAGGCAGGAGGACGTGAGCCGTCACAGCAGCGAGATGGACGTGGAGAAGCGTCGCTCCGCCAGAACCTCTGATGAAGGTTATTCCAACCAGCCACAACATTATGACCCTTCATCTGAAAAACTAACCAGTAGGCGTTCCGGTGAACGTAGCGGCTGAGGGTCAGGCTAACTGCTGCCAAGTACTACTGCTATTGGCTGGTTACAGTTGCCAACTGCTACTAGCTAAGAACGGCTGCTAGCTGTTACTAGCTGTTACTAACAGCTGTGAACAGCTACTTGCTGGTAATTACCAGCTATAAGTTTCTAACGGCTGCGTGCTGGTAGCTGCTGCTAAGTGCTACTAAATGCTGCTTTCACTAGCTCTTACATGCTGCTAGCTGTTAACTGCTAATAACCGGTTACTACTATTAGCTGTTTATGGCTACAAGTTGTTAATTATTGCTAGTTTCTAACCGCTACTAGACGCTAACTACTAGCTGTAAGCTTCTAACTGCTGATTAATTATACTAAATGCTAACTGTCAATAGCTATTAATGCTGCTTGCTGTTAACATCTACTAACTCCTGTGACTTCTGCTAAATGCTACTGTCTGGAAACTGCCTCTCACTGCTAATCGCTTCTCGCCGGTAACTGCTATTAGCTATAAATTGTTCTTGCTGGTAACTGGTATTTGCTGCTAATTGCTACTCACCGCTAACGGCTACTAGCTGCTTTGATCTTGTGAACCACACACATAATATGTTGGCAGACGCCACGCCCCTTTTCGGGCTTTTCCGCCTTGTCTTCATACAAAGGTCTTATTCATCTCTGCTACTACCTCCAATGACATTTCCATTGCATTTATGCCGGGGGGGGGGAGTAAAGATGCACCAGCCCCCCCCCCCCCCTTGAACAGGCTGTGTAAATAGGAGTCGTGAGAGGTCATTGTTTGTTTATTTGTTTTTTTGTTTGTTTCATTCTTCAGGAGACCTCAGGTTCCTTCAAGAGTGAAGAACATGAGATTCTTCTGAAGCCCACATGTTTTTAATTCAGCCCTCTGAGCTGTCTGACAAATATGCAGTGTCTCTTTTAACACCTCCGCTTAGCTGGCGTGTGAGTGCAGGAAGTGGGCGGGGCTGCAGGACTTCAGGTAAATGTGATCAAAGGTGTAGTAGGTGGGATGTCAGACCTCCTTCCAAATGGAAGCGGCACGAGATTTTGTTTGGATGGTTAGTACGGTTTAACTTGAATAGACAGTCTGAAAGCAGCGGCAAAGTCCTTCAGGCTCAAAGGGGGGAGGGGGGGTGAGGAGGGGGGGGGGTGAGGAGGGGGGGGGGGGTGTCCCATCAGTGCCTCTTTTGAAGTGCAGTGGAATGAAGTTTACTGCCTTCTGGAGAGGGTGGTGGTGGTGAAAAGCATCAGCGGTTATCAGATTTATCACATCCTGCTGTTGAGGGAAGAGCTGAGCTGCAGCCCGAACGGATCGGAACCGTCCCGGTCCTTCGGGGGTCCGTCTGCGGACGCGAGGAGCAGGAAGTGACTCTTCGTCCCTCTGTGAGGGGAGGTCCTGCAACAACAATGTAAACGCTCTGTCAGCACATCACCTCAATACCATGACATCACTTTCACTTTTTTTACTTTTGTTGCTCTTGTTTGAGTTAGCTTCTCACTGCTACCAGCTGCTAAAGGCTACTAGCCTCTCACTGCTACCAGCTGCTAAAGGCTACTAGCTTCTAACTGCTACCAGCTGCTAAAGGCTACTCACTTCTCCCTGCTACCAGCTGCTGAAGGCTACTAGCCTCTCACTGCTACCAGCTGCTAAAGGCTACTAGCTTCTAACTGCTGCCAGCTGCTAAAGGCTACTAGCTTCTCACTGCTACCAGCTGCTAAAGGCTACTAGCTTCTAACTGCTGTCATCTGTTCATTGCTAGCTTCTAACTGCTACTTGATGCTAACTGCCACTAACTTGTCACTGCAAATAGCTGCCAAGTGCTACTAGCTATGACCTGCTACTAGGTGTTAACTGCAGTAGGTATTGTTGCTAGTTGTTAACAGCTACCAAGTATTAGCTTCTATTAATTGGTAACTGCTAGGAGCTGGTAAGAGCTAATTCCTGGTAATTGTCACATGGTCAGCTACTGGTAGCTGCTAAATGCTATTAGCCATTGACCAATTATTAGCCATTGACTCCTTTGCATTATTTACTAATGGCTTATAGCAGTAACCAGCTACTGGTAGCTGCTAACTGGTTGTAGCTGCTAACTTCTTTTAGCCATTGACTTATTATTAGCTATTGACTGGTGGAAGCTGGTAACTGATACTAGCCTCCGATTGCTAATAACTGCAAACTATTTGTAGCTGTTAGGTGCTGGTTGTCGCTAACCACTGCTAGCTTCTAACATCACTGCAAATAGCTGCTACTACTAGCTATGAACTGCTACGAGCTGGTAACTGCTAGAATCAACAAAATGCTGCTCGCTGTAGACTTCAATAGGTACTGTTACCACTTGTTAACAGCTAGCAAGCGATAGCTCCTATTAGCTGGTAACTGCTGGTAGCTAATACTAACTGCTAATTGTTACTGGCTGGTAATCGTCACATAGCAGTGCATAGCTGGTGTTAGCTTTTTACTGCTATAAGCCATTGACTGCTATTAACTATTGACTGGTGGTAGTTTGTAGCTTCTATTAGCCATTGACTGCTATCAGCTACTTACTAATGACTAATAGCAGTAACCAGCTACTGGTAGCTGCTATCCGGTTGTAGCTTCTAACTGCTTAAAGCCATTGACTTCTATAAGCTATTAATTGGGGGTAGCTGGTAACTGCTGGTAGCGGTTAAATGCTATTAGCCATGGACTGCTGCTAGCTGCTAGATTCTATTAGCACTTGACTGCTGGTAGCTGCTAGATGCTATTAGCACTCGACTGCTGGTTACTTCTACTAGCTCCCATCATGAAAGGTTGCTCCTTCCCTGAAGGTGGTAAATGTTGGTGTTGGGAAGCCGGCTGGGTCAACATCTGGACCTCCACCATATAACCTGAATCGTCTGTTTAGTGAGTGGCCCCTCCCCCTCTCCCACCTCCCTCAGAGGTCAGGGGTCATCTGAAGCACTCAGAGCTGCTTGGCGCGTTTGTTGCGGTGATTAATAACGGAGAGTATTTTTAGTTTGAGAAAACAGAATCGTCCATTAAGTCCCTGTTTCCCAGAAGAAGAATAAAACGAAGAAGAGGAAGAAGAGGAGGAGGAGGAGGAGGTCGTGGATGTTTTTAATCTCGCCGAATTCCAACATGGGACGACTGGCAATTATCTTTGTGAATGAGGAGGTATTTGGAACCACAGGCAGCGTTGAGTCTGTTCCTGATTATCTGAAGGGTCCCTGAATGAGCGCTCATGTTTTATGCTACATACTTCTGGACCTGTGTGAGAGACTTTCTCCCTTTATTTATATTACATTCTGCATTTCTGGCACATTCCTGCGTAACTCGATTAATAGAGACGGGGTTCTTTGCTAGCGTGCGCAGCTCTGCGGCGTCGGCCTGAGGATTCTGGACGACCCCGCTCCAGATGGCGAGAAGGTTTCGGGTTCACACCGTGGAACTTTTAGGACCGACGCAAACCGAAAAACCCTTGTGAAGCAAAAGTGTCTCTAAAGCGTTAGCATCAGGGAACATCAACATTCACCTTTGGACGCGTTGAGCGACCTCCGACCCCCAGGTCGCCTGAAAACGCCGCCGTCGCTGTATCCTTGTAAACTGACAAGATGAAAACGGTCTAGAAGCCACGCCCACACAGAATAACATTAAAAGCCATGTTATTTACGGTTTATATTCTGGCAGCTGTGGTTGCCAGAATTTTACCCCAAAAAATGTATAAGAAAATAACGGTAGGTTACCGTAAAAACAGATATAATGTCGGCTTCTTTTTACGGTTGCAAAGCTACTTCGAAAAACAGTAAATTACAATAATTTGCGACTTTTAAACTACAATTCAACATTATTTCACCTTTTTAGAATCTTCTGGCTGTAGAAATTACGGTATGTTGTTTATTTATGTTTTCATAACTGTTATTTATACAGAATAAAGTTACGGTACTGAAATTATGACATTATTCTTTTTCAGTTGACCAAAAGTTTGTATTTTCACAGTAAAACTCAGATATTTACCGTTTTTTTTCCTCCTGCTGGGATTCTATTTTGAATCTTAGAGATCTTTTACTGTTATTAGACAGTTTTTACAGTAAACTCCACCCACAAAAAAGAACAAAGACAAAAAGGCCGTAATTCTTTTCATCTAGCCTTAAACCGGTTTTATATGTTTGCGGTAATTTACTGTAATGACTCGCACATGCTGACCAACAGCAGCATTAGCTTTTCATCTGCACTTCCTGTTTGGTCTTCTTCTGTGGTGGTGAGGCAGAACTTTTCTGTTTTTAGCTTAAATGGTGTCGAGTAAACGGACCTAAACCCAAGCAGGGGTTCTGAGGTGACGGGCTAACGTAGCTCCGCACGGATGTCCGGTTTAACGCGGACGTGTAAGACCCCTAGGAGGAGCTGGGGGGTGTTGCTGGGGAGAGGGACTGGGACTGGAAACGGGGCCTAAAGGCTGTTGCAGTACTTTTTTTGCGGGGCGTGACCCAGTGGGACGGTGACGCTGTACTCGTGGACTCAGACTTGTAAAACCCGGTGAAAGTGATCAGTCAGGTGGGGGTCTGTGGGGGTCTGTGGGGGTCTGTCAACAGGAGCGCTGACCAACTAATGGTCTGTCCCACCTCCTACAGCACAGTCTTTGTTAAAGACGGTCCAGAGACGGGGGGGTTGGAGACTTTGGAGCGGAGTTCTCTCGTTTGTTTACAACCAGAACCTCTGTAGCGTTCTGCTCGGTGGTGCCTTCAGGCTCTGGTTCCTGCGCGTAGATCAGACTGTTTGGGTTACGTGAAGAATGACTAAGAGCTGGTTCGGACAAAGATAAACATCGGACTCTGGAGGTTCGCCTCGCATGCTCTCTGGTTCAGGACCGACAGAACTTTTCTACCAGACGCCGTTTGGTATGCTCACACTTTGGAGTGCCAATAAATGCAAAGGTCGAAGCTCCTCCCCCTCCCGCCGCGACCTTCCCCGTCTCCCAGCCTCCAAATGGCTAAATATTTGAAGGGAAGTGCCTGTTTTTATGAGATGGCTATTGTTGTTTTAACTCGGTTGTGAGGGGGGAGGCGGGGAGGCGGGGCCAGTGCCGGAGCTCTGAGGATGAGGGCTCACATGGCGGGGAGATAGCATCAGAACCAGTCAGGGTTCTACCGCATACCAGTGATAGCATCTGATGGCTCAGAGCGCTGTGATACTCTTTCCTGTCTGGCTGATAGCGGCGACGGGTTTCGTGGCTCAAGGGGGTTTGGTCCAGAGAAGCGGTCCCACTGAAGGTTCTGAGGGTCTTAGACGGAGCGGTCGGCCATGTTTGTTTACTTGTTTGTCTCCAGGATTGTTTGTGTACGATGTCTGTGAATGTGGGGGAGGAGTTTGGGTGGAAGGACGGGCCGAGGAGGTTTTTACATTTAGCTCCAGCAGAAGTGTCGGGTCGTTTCCATGACAGCAGCTACGCTAAAAACCATGAATGGATCAGCCTTCTGGATCAGCACCGCAGAGGAAGTCCCTGCCCTGGTGCATCACGCTGCAAAAGCCACAACACAACACATAAGAAGAAAACGAGCTGCAAAAGCCACAACACAACACATAAGAAGAAAACGAGCTGCAAAAGCCACAACACAACACATTAAGAAGAAAACGAGCTGCAAAAGCCACAACACAACACATTAAGAAGAAAACGAGCTGCAAAAGCCACGAGATGACACATTAAGTAAAAACCATCTGCAAAGGCCACAAGATGACACATTGACAAAAACCATCTGCAAAGGCCACAAGATGACACTTTAAGAAAAACCATCTGCAAAAGCCATAACACAACACATTAAGAAAAACCATCTGCAAAGGCCACAAGATGACACATTAAGAAAAACCATCTGCAAAGGCCACAAGATGACACATTGACAAAAACCATCTGCAAAGGCCACAAGATGACACTTTAAGAAAAACCATCTGCAAAAGCCACAACACGACACATTAAGTGAAAACCATCTGCAAAGGCCACAAGACTACACATTAAGAAGAACCATCTGCAAAAGCCACAAGACGATACATTGAGAAAAACGATCTTCAAAAGCCACAACACAACATATTAAGAAAAAACATCTGTAAAAGCCACAAGATGACACATTAAGTAAAAACCATCTGCAAAAGCCATAACACAACACATTAAGAAAAAGGAATGAATGGATGATTTTGGTCGCACACAGAGCCCTGGGGAACTCCGTGAGGGACTTTGAGGTCCTGGATGATTCATCGTAATAAAAACAACTTAATGCAAAGCCTTTGATTCCAGTTGAATATTCGGGTCTTTGCGTAAGAATGTGATTGTTAGACGAACCGAATGCTAGCAGAACAAACCACAACAGAACCGAGACCAGCACCGAGAACAGAACCGAGACCAGAACCGAGACCAGACCCTGATTGTCTTTATGTGATTCAAACTTCTCTTCTGTGCAGAAACAAACTCCGCCCCTCATTCCCGCGGTGACCTTTGAACCCTTGCTGAGGCGTCGTTAAAATACGACCCGCCGTAAATCGGACTCTAGTGGTTCTGTGGCTCTCATTGTCCCGAGGCTAAAGTTTTACAGCGCTAATAAAGGGTCGTAAATGTAATCCGATTACGTCATGAGATTATCGTCAACCAATGAGTGACTCTTGACCGGATGTCTTTAAAAAATTAGTTTAAAAAAAAAAAAATCACTTTTTTTGCGACCATTTTCAAACGTAGTAAACAAAGTAGTAAATCTCTCCTGACTGCTACTAGCATCTTACTGCATTACCTGCTACGAGCTGCCACAAGCTACTTCAAGCTGCCAAGTGCTACTAGCTGCTAGCTGATACAAGTTACTAACTGCCACAAATAAATGCTACTAACTGGTAATTGCTACAAGCTGAAAGTTGCTACAAGCGGCTAACTGCCAGTCCTTCCTGACTGCTACTAGCATCTTACTGCATGAGCTGCTAAAAGCTACTTCAAGCCACTAACTGTTATTAGCTGCTACAAGTTACTAAATGCCACAAGCTTTTAAATGCTATAAGCTTCGAACTACACGCACGGCTAAAAAAAAACAGCTGCTAATTGCACTAGCTGCTAACGTCAATAGCTACCGATTGTCTTCACCAGGTCTGATTATGACCAACACACAAAATATGTCATCAGAACATCACACCTCCGTCCACCCTGTCGTGTTTTTATGTACAGCTGTCGGAGTCACCTCTGTTGTTACCTCCGCTGCCGTCTCAGAGGTGAAACAAGTCTGATCCCCTTTCTGGCTCCGGGTTTTTCACGTTCCTCTAACATGTTCTCCTACCATCAGACAAACTTAAAATATAACAACGTGTTTCCACAGAAAAAACACACCCACATCTTTTGGGACAACAAGGCCAAGCGGTAATCAGGTCACAACTTTCTGCGACGCATAACTTCCAACCTCCATCTTCATCTGAGCCCGATTAAAAATCCTCGCACAACGCATTTATTATTAATAGGCACCTTTAAGTAAACCCGCGGCACGTCACCTCAGAGATCATTTCTGCTCACGGGTGACAGGAAGTGAACTTCCTAACACAACCTACGGCCGATTCTAAATCTCCGCCGAGGCTTCCACCGGGAACAAAAGCCTCGATTCATTTCAGGGGAACTTTTTCCAGAGGAGAAAAAACCTGAATCATCAATGAGACGTTCCCGAGTGACTCTGAATCGACCACTGTGCTCCACATCATCGGTCAGCTGGTGGGCCGCCACACTGATCAGCCATTACATTACAACCACTTGCCTCATTCGGTTACGGTTCCCCTTTTGGACAAACAAACAGTTCTGACCCGTTGAGGCATGGACTCCAGCAGACCTCTGAGGGTGTGCTGTGGTATCTGGCTCCAAGAGGTTGTCCAGAACATCCAAGAGATACTGGATTGGATTGAGGGGAACATCGTCCTGGTACCTACTTGGTCTGCAGAAAATGTTAAGGTCCGAATAACTGCAGCTACACGAATGATTGGGTCAAAGGTTTCCCAGCAGAACATTGACCAAAGCATCACAACGACTCCCCCAGTTTGTCACCTCTCCCCCAGGTGAGCGTCATGTGACCAGACCACCTCCTCCCACTGCAGGCTATGATGTCACTGTATGGTCTGACACTTTTCTATCAGAACCAGGATGAGCTTCTCCAGCAGTTTGTGCTACAGCATCTGTTCTGTGGGATCAGACGTGTACCATCCTTAAGCCGAAACACTCTACAACACCTGCAGTTCTGGAGATGCACTGACCCGGTCCTCTAGTTCACACGTTTCGATCCAAATCAAACTCTCTGAGATCGTCTCGCTTGTCCGTTTTTTCTTCTGCCAGGTGAAAATCTTCACTTCCTTCCACCTCACCTGTCAGTGGTTGTAATGTTATGGCTGACCGCTGCATGTCATGGAGGGTATTCGAGAGCTAGCTTTAGCGCTTACATAACCTCAGATGCTTATCAGAACTTAACATCCCAAGATTTATAGTTTGGACACACAGAACCGAACAGAACCGGGCCTGTGTGGAGTGAAAAGTTCTGTTCTGGAAGAGATCTAAGGATGTCCGTCTGGAGTGATCCCATTAAGATAAAAGCTGCCAGCAGCAGCGTGGGACTGAGGGGGCTCTGGTGGGACTGAGGGGGCTCTGTCTAACACCCGGGACAGAAAGCCGAGACCCTCGGCGGGCCGAGACAGACAGAAGAACTTCTCAGTGTGGTCCGAACCGGATATCTACAGACGGGACGTTGACCAGAACTTGACTTATTGAGACTGGAGAGATAACGTATACCCCTTCGGGGGGGTCCAGGGGCTTTTAGAGCGTGACGAGAAGAAGGAGTACTTAAGAATGAAGAAGCACTTTCAAAGAAATGTCTCCGCCTCCAGGAGAGGAAATACCTCCAGACCAGCAGGGGGCAGTAGTCCGTGATTATTGGACACACCGTTCAGGCAAAGACACCGGACCTCCCTCAACACCAGAACCAGGTACTGAGACCGGACCACAGATTCTTTCTGGTCCCACCCGACACCCAAAGGTGCTCTACAACAGCAGCCAACATTCACCCATTCATTCACACACTGACAGACGCATTCACTCACACACACATTCATTCACTCACACACACATTCATTCACTCACACACACATTCATTCACTCACACACACATTCATTCACTCACACACACATTCATTCACTCACACACACATTCATTCACACACTGACAGACGCATTCACTCACACACACATTCATTCACTCACACACACATTCATTCACTCACACACACATTCATTCACTCACACACAAACACATTCACTCACACACACATTCATTCACTCACACACACATTCATTCACTCACACACAAACACATTCACTCACACACACATTCATTCACTCACACATTCATTCACTCACACACACATTCATTCACTCACACACACATTCATTCACTCACACACACATTCATTCACTCACACACACATTCATTCACACACTGACAGACGCATTCACTCACACACACATTCATTCACTCACACACACATTCATTCACTCACACACACATTCATTCACTCACACACAAACACATTCACTCACACACACATTCATTCACTCACACACACATTCATTCACTCACACACACATTCATTCACTCACACACACATTCATTCACTCACACACACATTCATTCACACACAAACACATTCACTCAAACACACATTCATTCACTCACACACATATTCACACACTGACAGACGCATTCACTCACACACACATTCATTCACTCACACACACATTCATTCACTCACACACACATTCACTCACTCACACACCCATTCATTCACACACTGACAGACGCATTCACTCACACACACATTCATTCACTCACACACACATTCATTCACTCACACACACATTCATTCACTCACACACACATTCACTCACTCACACACCCATTCATTCACACACTGACAGACGCATTCACTCACACACACATTCATTCACTCACACACACATTCATTCACTCACACACACATTCACACACTGACAGACGCATTCACTCACACACACATTCATTCACTCACACACACATTCATTCACTCACACACACATTCATTCACTCACACATTCATTCACTCACACACCCATTCATTCACACACTGACAGACGCATTCACACACACACATTCATTCACTCACACACACATTCATTCACTCACACACACATTCATTCACTCACACACACATTCACACACTGACAGACGCATTCACTCACACACACATTCATTCACTCACACACACATTCATTCACTCACACACACATTCATTCACTCACACACACATTCATTCACTCACACATTCATTCACTCACACACACATTCATTCACACACTGACAGACGCATTCACACACACACGTTCATTCACACACACACACACGTTCATTCACACACACACACACATACGTTCACACACACACACACACACACACACACACGTTCACTCACACACACACACACACGTTCATACACACACACATTCACTCACACACAAACGCGTTCACTCACACACACACGTTCACACACACACACACACACGTTCACTCACACACACACGTTCACACACATACATTCACACGTTCACACACACACACACACACACGTTCACTCACACACCCACGTTCACACACACACATTCACACGTTCACACACACACACGTTCATTCACACGTTCACTCACACACACACGTTCACACACATACATTCACACGTTCACACCTCTCCGCCTCACATTCTCACAAAGGTCCGTTCCGTCTCTGTTAGAACTTCACCATGTCAGAGGCGGGGCGACTCAGGACCGCCCCTAAAGCCTCAAGCCCCGCCTTTAAAGGGCGGAGTGAAAAAATCTAATGAGTGAATGAGTGACTAATGAGTGAATGGATTCTGGAACCGCGGGCCTGTGAGGAGGGAACTGGAGGATCTGGACCCAAATGCAGACACAATCTGAGAGGACAGTCCAGTTGGGTCCAACTGGATAAATTGAGTTCCGTGTGCCGTTGATGATGGTACCAGAGGACATCAGAACCAGACTAACCTACATACATGTTCTGTGTTCTGATATAAGACCATCCGGGCTGACTGGACCTCTGATGTTCCAGGAGATGTTCTAGTAGAACCCCCCGTCACGGTTCCTCCTCTGACACTCTGTGGTTCTGTGACTCGGCCAGCAGAAACATTTCTGCCTTCTGGTCGTTTGTAGAACTCTGCTCCCTGCCAGCCGGTGAACGGACCCGTGCTGAGAACTCGGGCCGGGCTTAGAGTGAAGAGAGAGGTTGTGGAGGGGGTGGAGGATGGGTGGAGGAGCAGACAAAGGTAAGTGGGTGGAGAGGAGGCGGGCGGGCAGCTCCAGCAGGAGCGGGGAGGAAAGTGTTGAGGTGTGCCAGACGGCCCCCAGTCAGAACCCGCTAGATTGAGCCGTGTTCTGGCCCCTCGGCTCTCAAAGGCTCCTTTCATGGCGGCCCGGCGGGCCGGAGGAATGCGTCAGCCCGAGTCTGAGGCCGCATTCAGACCGGATCAGGTGTTGTGGCGATTAGTGCGGCGCTGTGACGCGGCCTGGAAAGGGAGTATTATCGATTCGGACCCGGTCTGGTTTCAGGGAGCAGCATCTCCATTCTCAGCAGGTCTGAAGAGCTCCCAGAACCTCAGAACCTCAGAACCGTAGTAGGAGTCCAGACTGAATGCAGCGTCCTTTGAGGAAAAAAAAAAAAAGGGAGATTAATTTCCCAGAAAGAAGTTTCTTTTTTTTTACCGTAACTTTCTGCAGGGTCCACCTTTTGTTTACTCAGGAGTTCTACCCAGAAAGGAAACGGTTCTTGAGCGCCGCACGTTGGTCCTGAGTCCAGGCCCGTCCAATCATCAGAGGAGATGACGGTGTTATGGAACATGAAGGACCTTTAGATGGAAGTCAATGGAGTCATTGTTCTACCTGCGGGTCCGCTTCAACCATAAACGCCGTCTCGGGGGTCCGCTCAGCCGGGCTCTGGTACTGGAAGAAGCCTGACGTGTTCTGAAGGGCAGAGAAGCAGAACTGGACCTCTGCTTTGAGGACATGGAGCTCCTGAACCTCCTCAAGGTTCCTACATTTGAAAACATTGGTTGTTTTTTCTTTTTTGAGGAAACTGCTGCTGGCAGATAATAGACCCCACCCACTGTCAGGTAACCAGGTAATATACCCCCCCCACTGTCAGGTAACCAGGTAATATAACCCACCCACTGTCAGGTAACCAGGTAATATACCCCACCCACTGTCAGGTAACCAGATAATATACCCCACCCACTGTCAGGTAACCAGGTAATATAACCCACCCACTGTCAGGTAACCAGGTAATATAACCCACCCACTGTCAGGTAACCAGGTAATATAACCCACCCACTGTCAGGTAACCAGGTAATATAACCCACCCAATTGTCAGGTAACCAGGTAATATACCCCAACCACTGTCAGGTAACCAGATAATATACCCCACCCACTGTCAGGTAACCAGGTAATATAACCCACCCACTGTCAGGTAACCACGGTAACCAAATAATATACCCCACCCACTGTCAGGTAACCAGGTAATATACCCCACCTACTGACAGGTAACCAGATAATATACCCCCCACCCACTGTCAGGTAACCAGGTAATATACCCCACCTACTGACAGGTAACCACAGTAACCAAATAATATACCCCACCCACTGTCAGGTAACCAAATAATATAACCCACCCACTGACAGGTAACCAGATAATATACCCCACATACTGACAGGTAACCAGATAATATACCCCACCTACTGACAGGTAACCAGGTAATATAACCCACCTACTGACAGGTAACCAGGTAATATACCCCACCTACTGACAGGTAATCAGGCAATATACCCCACCCACTGTCAGGTAACCAGGTAATATAACCCACCTACTGACAGGTAACCACGGTAACCAGATAATATACCCCGCCCACTGACAGGTAATCAGATAATATACCCCACCTACTGACAGGTAACCAGATAATATACCCCACCTACTGACAGGTAACCAGATAATATACCCCCCACCTACTGACAGGTAACCAGATAATATACCCCACCTACTGACAGGTAACCAGGTAATATACCCCACCCACTGACAGGTAACCAGGTAATATACCCCACCCACTGACAGGTAACCAGGTAATATACCCCACCCACTGACAGGTAACCAGGGTAACCAGATAAATAATCATTTTAAATGATTTCATTGATGAAACAATGATCACAAAGAATAATCATTTCCCTGAGAGCCGGCTGAAAGAGGCGGAGCCTTGACATTTTACAAGTTCCTCTGACCAAGACGGATCGACCTTCTGGTTCTATCCGGACAGGCAAACGTCTCAGAACTGCTTCAGAGGCAGGAATGATTCTGCTGGCCGAGTCGGACCTCAGAGGACCAGAACCAACAACCAGAGAGGGAAAAGGAAAGGAACATTATACCTCTGAGTTTCTTGTCTGCAGGAATGTCAGTGGTGGAATCAGCCATCATATACTGTACTTCTATCAGCCATAACATTACAACCACCTGCTAAATCAGCGCCATGATGTCACTTTGGGTTCTGACACCTTTCTGTGGGAAGGGTTCTTCCAATACAATCGGAAGCTGGGGTGGAAGATTTTACAGGTGGATGCTGGGATGACCAGTGAGGGAGGTGGGATGACTGCTGGGGGGCTTCTCTCCACTTACTCCACCTGTCAGTGGTTGTAATGTTATGGCTGACTGATGTAGGCGTAGAGGTGAATGGCACAGAGGCGAGGGCAGCAGACATCACACACATGGAGGGCAGCAGACATCACACACATGGAGTCTGTGCTCCCGTCACAGAAGAACATGGGTTCTTCTGTGACGGGAGCAGAACCGTCCGGGCCGTCAGAAACCCACCGACAGAACCTTCACTGCAGACGCTCCTTTTCTAATTCCACCAATCAATCAGAACCGACATCAAAGGGTTTCTGGCGGCGCCCTGAGTTAGGGTAATTAGTGCCTCTTCGGGGTCTTTGATTGGACCCTCTTGGGGGGCTGCGGTCGGCTCGGTAAGAACTTCCTGTTTGAAGACGGAGCCAGCACCGGAGAGGATTCTGGGTAGTGAATCCTCTACGGGGAGCAGAAGATTTTCCCCTTAACCCTCTGAGGTCAGGAGCGCTCGCCCTCGCCACCGCGTCCGTGGGCCGGCGCGTGGCTGCGGCGCGTCGCTGTGAGGAGACGGTCCGCGGCTGACGGCGGTGAAGACGGACTCCCCACCTTCAAGTCTTGTGTTGTGGTTGTTGAAGGCCCGACCCGGTTCAGAACTCAGAGGGTTAAAGACAAAGAATGCAGATTCTGAGGCAACGGAGAACAAAACGGAACAATATGCAAAACTGGTAAACAGCAGAAGATGGAAAAAAACCAGGAATAAGAAACCGGGAGAGGAAGGAGACGGAGAGACGGAGGAGGGTTCTGATGGGACCGATGGGAGGGTTCTGATGGGACCGATAACTTCAGAGCCCAATGACTGAAACGTATTTATGAGTTCAGTGGGAACATTAATCTTGTTTTCATTTGAATATTAAGGAGACCTTAAGGCTGCTGGTGGAGACGAGGCCAGAACCCAGAACCCAGAACATCTGGTCCAGAAAAATGATCCAACGCTGTTCCAGTCAGGAGAGACAAAGAAGATCCACAAATAAAGATGAACCCATTCAGTGAGACGGACTGGTGGTGCCTCACAGCGAGGAGGTTCTGGGTTCAGACCCACCTGGGTGGGACTGTGTGGAATTTGCATGGGGTGGAGGAGCCTCCAGGTGGATCCTGGGGTGGAGGAGTTCACAGGTGGATCCTGGGGTGGAGGAGTTCACAGGTGGATCCTGGGGTGGAGGAGTTCACAGGTGGATCCTGGGGTGGAGGAGTTCACAGGTGGATCCTGGGGTGGAGGAGTTCACAGGTGGATGATGGGGTGGAGGACTTCACAGGTGGACGCTGGGGTGGAGGAGTTCACAGGTGGATGATGGGGTGGAGGAGTTCACAGGTGGACGCTGGGGTGGAGGAGTTGACAGGTGGATTAATGATTCTGAGGTTTCAGCCGCTCCGGCCTCCTGTGGTGTCCCCCAGGGCGCCGTACTCGGACCCCTTTCTCTTCAGCAGACACGTGGGTCTACTGGGTCACATTTTAAACGGGCTCAGTCAGATTTTTTCAACTGGACCCAGAGACCCAGAATGAGCTGAACCAAACAGCTGAGCAGGACATCAAAGGGTTAGAAGGAGCCAATCGGGCCATTAAAGGTCCGTCTGGCGTCGCTGCTCCTGAAATAACGTTTGTTCTGAATTTACTACTTCTCGCGGTTCCGCTTCATCATTTGGTCGTAGCGGTTTCCGTGGTTACAAGTTGAAGTTGGGCTGATTCTGATTCACCGGACTTCATGTTCTGGAGACGAGGCTTTGGACCGTCTCAGAGTCTGAAGTGTTTTTATCTTCAGCGGGAACCGCGGTTCTTTTTGTGGTTCTGATGCTCCTCAGGCAACATGCTTGTTGAATGTGAATCTGGTTCTGGGTTCAGCTGTTAGCTGTAAGAAGCTGAGAAGAAGAAAAAACCCGTTTTCATCGGTTGCTGGTGTTGAAGGTCCAGTTTGTGCTGTAGACGGGTTCTCCTTAATCCCCCGGTGGATCTCAACACTTTAAGATCCCAGTCCTCCGGTTCAGACCAGTCCTCCTCAGACTTGTTTCCATCAGCTCCGGTTAGGTAACTCCTGCTGCGGATCAGAACCAGATGGGAGCAGAGGGCCGTGTGCTGCATCTCTGCAGAGACAGAGAAGACATTTCAAGGACGTCTAAAAGCTGCGGTCCGGGCCCGGAGCGAAGAACTGTTCTTGATATGTGTTGGCTAGCAGAACCTAGAGAGGAAGGCCGGGCGAGTCAGAACCCACTCTGATGCCGAAAGGAAGAACCGGCGGGAGAGACGGGTCTCCGGGTCTCCGACTGGACTCTGAGGAGGGAAGTGTGGCTGCTGAAAGGAATGCTGCAGGGTTCTGCCCACTCAAGTCCACAGCGCCACAACTTTCCTCCGCTGCCAACATCTGTCACACACATGCTCTGTATCACGGCGAACGCTGGAGCCGGGCCGAGGCCCGCTAATAACAGAGCCATACGTTGTGTCTGATCACATGGGTCTGATCCTGATTAGATCCCAGTCAGAGCCAGGCTCCGTCATTCGGAGCGGCCCGGGTATCCGTTACACGTCTTCATCACAAAAATGTGTTTATCGCAGCAGAAATACAGTTTGCCTCTCGGCCCGACCCAGAAACAGTCAGACGGTACAGAACCCAGCACATCTGGGTCCATATTATGGTTCCTGTGACGTCTTTCAGGGGAGACCTGAAGGTCTGGGTCGCTTCAACGTATCCTTCTGTCAAAGTAAAAGTTGGTTTCTATCAGAACCATTATGGACTTTTTCAGTCGCTCCTCTGTGGGATTAAACAAACCGGGTCAGCCTTATTCCCAACATGCATCAGTGAGTCTGGGGCGCCCACGACCCAGTTTGGTAGGTTTTTACCTCTGCAGACCAGGAACACCCAGTTCTGGAGAAGTTCTGACCCATTCCTCTAACCATCACATTCTGGTTCTTGTCAAAGTCTCTCAGATCCACATGCCGGTCCATCTGCATGTCCATTGGGGGCGACTTTAGCTGGTAGGGTTTGGGTCGAGCCCCTGACGCAATATGCTTTAGGTCTAGGTACCAGGTAACCATGGTAACCAGGTAACAGATCCCGCCCACTGACAGGTAACAACGGTAACCGGATAATAGATCCCACCCACTGACAGGTAACCATGGTAACCAGGTAATAGATCCCGCCCACTGACAGGTAACCATGGTAACCAGGTAATACATCCCGCCCACTGACAGGTTACCATGGTAACCGGATAATAGATCCCACCCACCCACTGTCTAGCAGAGATTAGCCACTAGCTCATCCTGCTTGTCCCTCAGGTGATTGATGTCACATGATCAGGAGAGAGTCTGTAGGTTAAAACCCTTTCATGTCCCACTCAACACTCTGGTTAAACTCATATTGAGTCTCTGTTTTTTTCACCTTGGTGTGTTTTTCTCCCACTGAACAGCAGTGAAAGATCCTACAGACAGTAAACACATCATCATTAGACAGTAGCGGAGACCCCGGCGATGCTCCTGCGTCGCCGGGGTAACGGCTGTCAGCGGACGCGAGCCTGTAACAGGCTGCAGGAGTGTCAGAGTTGCTGCTTGGGTTTTGAATAATGTTGGGTTGGTTTCAGACTCTCAAATCTCTACGTGACGCGACGTCGACACCGTCATTAGCGAGGAGCCGTCGTGGATTCTCTGCGGTAGATCAATCAGGATCGGGTTTCCACTGCGGTGCCAGTCCAGTGGAAAAAAACTGGGTGCCCCTTTTATTTGTTTGGCCGTGTTTCGGGCCTCAGGTCTTAAACGGCTCTGCCTCACAAGTTTCCATACTCCAGTGTCTGGAGGAGAGCAGACGCCCTCGCTGGAATGTCCACACTTTATCTGTCTCCTGACGTCAAACTCAGGATCTAGATGTCAATCTGTCCGTAAACACAGTCTGTCCTTAAACACAATCTGTCCTTAAACAGAATCTGTCCTATAACACAATCTGTCCTTAAACACAAACTGTCCTAAAACAGAATCTGCCCATAAACAGAATCTGTCCTTGAACAGAATCTGTCCTAAAACAGAATCTGTCCTTAAACAGAATCTGTCCTTAAACAGAATCTGTCCTGAAACAGAATCTGTCCTAAAACACAATCTGTCCTTAAACACAATCTGTCCTTAAACAGAATCTGTCCTTAAACAGAAACTGTCCTTAAACAGAATCTGTCCTTAAACAGAATCTGTCCTAAAACACAATCTGTCCTTAAACACAATCTGTCCTTAAACAGAATCTGTCCTAAAACAGAATCTGTCCTTAAACAGAATCTGTCCTTAAACAGAATCTGTCCTAAAACAGAATCTGTCCTTAAACAGAATCTGTCCTTAAACAGAATCTGTCCTTAAACACAAACTGTCCTTAAACAGAATCTGTCCTAAAACACAATCTGTCCTTAAACAGAATCTGTCCGTAAACAGAATCTGTCCTTAAACAGAATCTGTCCTAAAACAGAATCTGTCTTTAAACAGAATCTGTCCTTAAACAGAATCTGTCCTAAAACAGAATCTGTCCTTAAACAGAATCTGTCCTTAAACAGAATCTTCCTGTAAACAGAATCTGTCTGTAAACACAATCTGTCCTTAAACACAATCTGTCCTTAAACACAATCTGTCCTAAAACACAATTTGTCCTTAAACAGAATCTGTCCTAAAACACAATCTGTCCTTAAACAGAATCTGTCCTGAAACAGAATCTGTCCTAAAACACAATCTGTCCTTAAACAGAATATTCCTTTAAACACAATCTGTCCTTAAACACAATCTGTCCTAAAACACAATTTGTCCTTAAACAGAATCTGTCCTTAAACAGAATCTGTCCTAAAACACAATTTGTCCTTAAACAGAATCTGTCCTTAAACAGAATCTGTCCTAAAACACAATCTGTCCTTAAACACAATCTGTCCTAAAACACAATCTGTCCTTAAACAGAATCTGTCCTAAAACACAATCTGTCCGTAAACAGAATCTGTCCTTAAACACAATCTGTCCTTAAACAGAATCTGTCCTTAAACACAATCTGTCCTAAAACAGAATCTGTCCGTAAACAGAATCTGTCCTTAAACACAATCTGTCCTTAAACAGAATCTGTCCTAAAACACAATCTGTCCTTAAACAGAATCTGTCCTGAAACAGAATCTGTCCTAAAACACAATCTGTCCTTAAACAGAATCTGTCCTAAAACACAATCTGTCCTTAAACAGAATCTGTCCGTAAACACAATCTGTCCTTAAACACAAACTGTCCTAAAACAGAAATCTGTCCTTAAACAGAATCTGTCCTTAAACAGAATCTGTCCTTGAACACAATCTGTCCTTAAACACAATCTGTCCTAAAACACAATCTGTCCTAAAACACAATCTGTCCTAAAACACAATCTGTCCTCAAACAGAATCTGCCCGTAAACAGAATCTGTCCAAAAACAGGATCTGTCCGTAAACGGAATCTGTCCTAAAACAGAATCTGTCCTTAAACAGAATCTTCCTGTAAACAGAATCTGTCTGTAAACTCAATCTGTCCTTAAACACAATCTGTCCTTAAACACAATCTGTCCTAAAACACAATTTGTCCTTAAACAGAATCTGTCCTAAAACACAATCTGTCCTTAAACAGAATCTGTCCTGAAACAGAATCTGTCCTAAAACACAATCTGTCCTTAAACAGAATCTTCCTGTAAACAGAATCTGTCCTTAAACACAATCTGTCCTTAAACACAATCTGTCCTAAAACACAATTTGTCCTTAAACAGAATCTGTCCTCAAACAGAATCTGTCCTAAAACACAATTTGTCCTTAAACAGAATCTGTCCGTAAACAGAATCTGTCCTAAAACACAATCTGTCCTTAAACACAATCTGTCCTAAAACACAATCTGTCCTTAAACAGAATCTGTCCTAAAACAGAATCTGTCCTTAAACAGAATCTGTCCTTAAACAGAATCTGTCCTAAAACAGAATCTGTCCTTAAACAGAATCTGTCCTTAAACAGAATCTGTCCTTAAACACAAACTGTCCTTAAACAGAATCTGTCCTAAAACACAATCTGTCCTTAAACAGAATCTGTCCGTAAACAGAATCTGTCCTTAAACAGAATCTGTCCTAAAACAGAATCTGTCTTTAAACAGAATCTGTCCTTAAACAGAATCTGTCCTAAAACAGAATCTGTCCTTAAACAGAATCTTCCTGTAAACAGAATCTGTCTGTAAACACAATCTGTCCTTAAACACAATCTGTCCTTAAACACAATCTGTCCTAAAACACAATTTGTCCTTAAACAGAATCTGTCCTAAAACACAATCTGTCCTTAAACAGAATCTGTCCTGAAACAGAATCTGTCCTAAAACACAATCTGTCCTTAAACACAATCTTCCTTTAAACACAATCTGTCCTTAAACACAATCTGTCCTAAAACACAATTTGTCCTTAAACAGAATCTGTCCTTAAACAGAATCTGTCCTAAAACACAATTTGTCCTTAAACAGAATCTGTCCTTAAACAGAATCTGTCCTAAAACACAATCTGTCCTTAAACACAATCTGTCCTAAAACACAATCTGTCCTTAAACAGAATCTGTCCTAAAACACAATCTGTCCGTAAACAGAATCTGTCCTTAAACACAATCTGTCCTTAAACAGAATCTGTCCTTAAACACAATCTGTCCTAAAACAGAATCTGTCCGTAAACAGAATCTGTCCTTAAACACAATCTGTCCTTAAACAGAATCTGTCCTAAAACACAATCTGTCCTTAAACAGAATCTGCCCGTAAACAGAATCTGTCCAAAAACAGGATCTGTCCGTAAACAGAATCTGTCCTAAAACAGAATCTGTCCTTAAACAGAATCTGTCCGTAAACAGAATCTGTCCTTAAACACAAACTGTCCTAAAACAGAAATCTGTCCTAAAACAGAATCTGTCCTTAAACAGAATCTGTCCTTAAACACAAACTGTCCTTAAACAGAATCTGTCCTAAAACACAATCTGTCCTTAAAAAGAATCTGTCCGTAAACAGAATCTGTCCTTAAACAGAATCTGTCCTAAAACAGAATCTGTCCTTAAACAGAATCTGTCCTTAAACAGAATCTGTCCTAAAACAGAATCTGTCCTTAAACAGAATCTTCCTGTAAACAGAATCTGTCTGTAAACACAATCTGTCCTTAAACACAATCTGTCCTTAAACACAATCTGTCCTAAAACACAATTTGCCCTTAAACAGAATCTGTCCTAAAACACAATCTGTCCTTAAACAGAATCTGTCCTGAAACAGAATCTGTCCTAAAACACAATCTGTCCTTAAACAGAATCTTCCTGTAAACAGAATCTGTCCTTAAACACAATCTGTCCTTAAACACAATCTGTCCTAAAACACAATTTGTCCTTAAACAGAATCTGTCCTTAAACAGAATCTGTCCTAAAACACAATTTGTCCTTAAACAGAATCTGTCCATAAACAGAATCTGTCCTAAAACACAATCTGTCCTTAAACACAATCTGTCCTAAAACACAATCTGTCCTTAAACAGAATCTGTCCGTAAACAGAATCTGTCCTTAAACACAATCTGTCCTTAAACAGAATCTGTCCTTAAACACAATCTGTCCTAAAACAGAATCTGTCCTGAAACAGAATCTGTCCTAAAACACAATCTGTCCTTAAACAGAATCTGTCCTAAAACAGAATCTGTCCTTAAACAGAATCTGTCCGTAAACACAATCTGTCCTTAAACACAAACTGTCCTAAAACAGAAATCTGTCCTAAAACAGAATCTGTCCTTAAACAGAATCTGTCCTAAAACAGAATATGTCTGTAAACACAATCTGTCCTTAAACAGGATCTGTCCAAAAACAGGATCTGTCCTTAAACAGAATCTGTCCTGAAACAGAATCTGTCCAAAAACAGAATCTGTCTAAAAACAGAATCTGTCCTAAAACAGAATCTGTCCTCAAACAGAATCTGTCCGTAAACAGAATCTGTCCTAAAACAGAATCTGTCCTAAAACAGAATCTGTCCGTAAACACAATCTGTCCTAAAACACAATCTGTCCTAAAACACAATCTGTCCTTAAACACAATCTGTCCTAAAACACAATCTGTCCTAAAACACAATCTGTCCTAAAACAGAATCTGTCCTCAAACAGAATCTGCCCGTAAACAGAATCTGTCCAAAAACAGGATCTGTCCGTAAACGGAATCTGTCCAAACACAGAATCTGTCCTAAAACAGAATCTCTCCTTAAAACAACGCAAATGGCATCTCCAAACCATTTCCTGTTTTTGTTTCCATGGAAACACGTCTTCTTCTTGATTTTAGCCAAACAAATTATTTGTAGAGGTTAAGTCTTGGGAACATCAGCCATATCATTAAAGCTCCTGCCCAATATTGTGTAGGTCCTCCTTCAGTCAGAAGAAGAGCTTTGTGAAGCATTATGCCTGTGTGTAATGTTGCTCTAGTACCTCTGATACATAAGGATGCTGCTCTAGTACCTCTGATACATAAGGATGTCGCTCTAGTACCTCTGATACATAAGGATGCTGCTCTAGTACCTCTGATACATAAAGATGCTGCTCTAGTACCTCTGATACATAATGATGCTGCTCTAGTACCTCTGATACATAAGGATGTTACTCTAGTACCTCTGATACATAAGGATGTTGCTCTAGTACCTCTGATACATAATGATGTTGCTCTATTACCTCTGATACATAAAATGTCGCTCTAGTACCTCTGATACATAATGATGCTGCTCTAGTACCTCTGATACATAATGATGTTACTCTAGTACCTCTGATACATAATGATGTTACTCTAGTACCTCTGATACATAATGATGCCGCTCTACTACCTCTGATACATAAAGATTTTACTCTAGTACCTCTGATACATAAGGATGCTGCTCTAGTACCTCTGATACATAAGGATGCTGCTCTAGTACCTTTGATACATAAGGATGTTGCTCTATTACCTCTGATACATAAAATGTAGCTCTAGTACCTCTGATACATAATGATGCTGCTCTAGTACCTCTGATACATAATGATGTTACTCTAGTACCTCTGAAACATAATGATGTTACTCTAGTACCTCTGATACATAATGATGCCGCTCTACTACCTCTGATACATAAAGATTTTACTCTAGTACCTCTGATACATAAGGATGCTGCTCTAGTACCTCTGATACATAAGGATGCTGCTCTAGTACCTTTGATACATAAGGATGTTGCTCTATTACCTCTGATACATAAAATGTAGCTCTAGTACCTCTGATACATAATGATGCTGCTCTAGTACCTCTGATACATAATGATGTTACTCTAGTACCTCTGATACATAATGATGTTACTCTAGTACCTCTGATACATAATGATGCCGCTCTACTACCTCTGATACATAAAGATTTTACTCTAGTACCTCTGATACATAAGGATGCTGCTCTAGTACCTCTGATACATAAGGATGCTGCTCTAGTACCTTTGATACATAAGGATGTTACTCTAGTACCTCTGATACATAAGGATGTTACTCTAGTACCTCTGATACATAAGGATGTTGCTCTATTACCTCTGATACATAAAATGTAGCTCTAGTACCTCTGATACATAATGATGCTGCTCTACTACCTCTGATACATAAAGATTTTACTCTAGTACCTCTGATACATAAAGATTTTACTCTAGTACCTCTGATACATAAAGATGTTACTCTAGTACCTCTGATACATAAAGATGTTACTCTAGTACCTCTGATACATAATGATGTTACTCTAGTACCTCTGATACATAAGGATGTCGCTCTAGTACCTCTGATACATAATGATGTTGCTCTAATAATAATAATAATACATTTAATTTATAATGCACTCTAGTACCTCTGATACATAATGATGTTGCTCTAATAATAATAATAATAATACATTTAATTTATAATGCACTCTAGTACCTCTGATACATAATGATGCTGCTCTATTACCTCTGATACATAATTATGTTGTTCTAGTACCTCTGATACATAATAATGCTGCTCTAGTACCTCTGATACATAATTATGTTGTTCCAGTACCTCTGGTACATAAAGACTTTGCTCTGGCACCTCTGTGTTGTACTGATACTGGTTCTAGGACCACACCAGGACCAGCTCTTGGTTTGGAGCGACTCGTTCTTTCTCTACACCGTCTTTCTCGTCCTGTTTTTAACTTCTAGAGCGTCTGACCGGTTTTGTTCCAGCCTTGATTTTAACTTTATCTGTCCTGCTCCTCCTGCAGCTGAACCGGGTCTGTCCGCGGAATCCGATGGTCTTGTCGAGGCTCAGAGCGGAGCTGCACCCACAGCTGAAGGTAAGAAGAACCGGACTGGTTCTGGGTGGGAACTGGAGTCCAGACGCTGGAGGTGTTGGAGGTTTAATGAGCAGCGGCCAGGCAGAGTGACTGTGCACATTCTCCAGGAGTGATGTCATCACAGGAGGGTTGCCAGGTTTGGTTTATGAAGCCGGATCACACAGCTGGACGTCCTCAAAGGTTGAATCAGGAAAACTGGACTTCTTTATTGCAGTTGGAGACGCTCCACCTTTCATTCACGAGACGTCTGAAGTTCTGACTGACTGCTGGGGGTCAGGGGTCGGGGTTTGAACCACCAACCATTCTGATAAAGCTCTCTTTGTGTCAGTCGAAGGTCGGAGAGTGTGGATGCAACCAAAATCCCTCTCTGGGGTTATAATCCAGTTTCTGGGACACTTTGGGTCCGTTCTCTATCCAGCTGGTCCAAACGGAGGGTCCTCCTGGTTCTGACCCACAGAAACTGTAGAAGAACATGAACTTTGTGGTATTTCTATAAAATGTGATGCAGAAGTTATCAAAGAGTTTCTGAACAAATTCACTGATTGTTTACTTTCATGTTTGTGTCATATAATGATGTCAGAGCCTTTGATCTAAAAACATCAGAGGAGAGAAATATTACTCACACATAGTACCAGATTACTCACACAAAGTAATAGATTACTCACACATAGTAACAGATTACTCACACAAAGTAATAGATTACTCACACATAGTAACAGACTACTCGCACATAGTAACAGATTACTCACACATAGTAACAGATTACTCACACAAAGTAATAGATTACTCACACATAGTAACAGATTACTCGCACAAAGTAATAGATTACTCACACATAGTAACAGATTACTCACACATAGTAACAGATTACTCACACAAAGTAATAGATTACTCACACATAGTAACAGATTACTCACACATAGTAACATATTACTCACACATAGTAACAGATTACTCACACATAGTAACAGATTACTCACACATAGTAACAGATTACTCACACATAGTAACTGACTACTCACACATAGTAAAATATTACTCACACATTTTAACAGATTACTCTTCCCGGCGTTTCTCGCCCGATGTTTGGGTGTTTGGTCTTGAGGGTGAAGCTGTTTTTGTCTGGTGCTGCTGGGCTTGTCTTAAACCCGGATGTTGTGTTTGGAGGTTGTTTTTGTAGTTTCTCAGAAACCCCGGCCACATCTGGAATGTTGATGTTGGGGTCAGGATCCTGTCCTTCCTTTCCTCTCTGATGGATGGAGAGTCCATCTGCTGAGCTTTCTCTGCTGACCTGATGAAAGCCCAGTTGGGGTGGCCCCATAATCCCATAGCTATCTAAGTCCGTGTTCTTCACCCTCCGCCTCAGTCCGGACCCTTCTTGTGTCGTAGCGCGTTTGACTCGCGTCAGATCGAGATCGACCCGTACCATCCGCCGGTAGCCCGCTAACACCGGGCGCGTGATGTTGTCCATGTTTTCCTAGCTGCTCGTTGCAAAGCGGGTCAACTCTCTACAAGACGCGTTATAAACTTGAGGTATTATTCTTGCTATTATTACAAAACACCTCCTCTCCTTTCACTTCAGCCTCTTTTTAAGCACACTGAGGGGATAACCTATCTTTGAGCGCGAACAGATGCTCACTCTGCCTCTAACTCTGAGACAGATATTATTATGATTCAAACAATAAACATTGTTTTTTTCAAAATGGTGGAACAATTGTTCAGTAAATAGAGCGGTCGTATTTTCAGTTTTTGTATTTCACTATTGCTCCAGAACATCTCGGGTCCGGATCACATCTATGGCAAAACAGACGACAACAATCCGAGGCACACGGAAATAAACAACAAAAGAAACAAAAATAACAACAACAACAATGAATCAACAATAAAATCCGGATCCGGCTTTGCCTCCATGGAACCGGACCTCTGTAGATATAAAGGAATTTTTCTAAGCTCATTTAAAAAAAATAAAATTCCCCTAAATATTCCCAGACTGCACCTTTAATTCACACTTTTCAACAAACAGTAGTGTGTTCTTCTTGCCGTTAAAACCGCGGCGGGTTTAATACTTCATGCCGGAATCCGTGGGTGTCGCGCTTTTCTCCCCGTCAGCGAGTCTGAGAGTCGGGCCCGCGGGTTCCTGTGCTGATATTAGCGCCGCCGGGTCGAATCGGTCCCATCAGTCACGGTGTTTATGTCTGCCGTTGCTTAGTTTCTGCGGCTAAACTAAATAACTTCTTTCCTTCCATTAACAGTTCAAACTGTTAACATTATTTTGCCATTAAGGGCGGCGAAGACACGGACATTATACTAACAGAACTCCGAGGTGGATTATTTAAAACCCTGACACGTTCCAGCGCCGGCAGAAAGTGTCGGACCGCTCCCGGGGTTTCTCCCGGACTCAGCTGTGTGTCGGAGCCTCAAACTGCATTTTCCCCCCAGCTCAAACATGACATGGCCAGTGTGAAGGTCTGCCTGAATCACGCTGGTACCGGTCCGGTCCAGAAGCCTCAGCCTTCAGCGTGAAGGTCCGGGTTCCTCACAGACGGACGGTCCGTCGTTCTCCTCCTGCTGCTGCATTCTATTATATCCCTAAAGAGTCGCCGATGTTATTGAATCAGAACGCAGTTTTCATTCAAGGAGTTCTATCAGGGGGGTTGCTTGTGCAACGCAGGGGATTGAGGGCTTTCTGCAGAGGTACCATAAACCTGTAGGTCCAGTTTATTATCAGGCTACTGGCCCGAGTTCGGCCTGATGTTTTGGGTTTTACTTAGATACTTTCTGGACTTTAAGAAACTAAGTCACACACAGAAGGGTCTGAGCAGGAACTGATGACCTCACAGACTGATGACCTCACAGACTGATGACCTCACAGACTGACGACCTCACAGACTGATGACCTCACAGACCGATGACTTCAGGAATAGTGGAGCCGTGACCTCTGACCTCTGCTGAAGTGAGAGTCGCCTGCAGGTCTTTGGACGTTCTCTCTGGATCTTCTGGGACTTCCTGAATGAACCTTCACCGTTCTCTTGAAGGAACTTTAGATTGTGGTCCAATCACCACCAGGTCTTCTCAGCGTGTAGATGATCTGTGGAGTCCCAGAACTCTTCCCAGACTGATCCATCGGGGATCAACGTTCACTCACCTTTTGGAATACCTGTTGTTTTGGCATGGTGGGCTACAGGTGAGACCTGGGAGCCCCTGAAGACGTTCTACTGAATTGATGATGTCACCGAACGGGTCATCAAGGTGTGTTGTGGGTGAATTCCGACGAGGCTCTCTCTTCGACAATCCCCCACGATGCTCTGGGAGTTTGAATCAGCGCCGTTGCTATAGCAACAGCAGAAAGTAAAGAATTCAACGACGGCCCTTCCTCCAGACGCCGGCGTCGATGACCTCATAGCAGCATCGGACCTCTTAGCTGCTCTTGAGTAACTCAAGGATGATCAGAACCAGGTCGGCTAATGGTCCGACCTCCTGGACCTTAAGCCCCTAAAGCTCCTCCAGGCAGCATGGCGGCTGTTGGGCGCCGCCTTCTATCTGCATTCATCTTCTCATTTCGGGGTGAGCGTCAGCAGCGCCGCAGCCCGGCCTGGTTAATGTCAGCGTGTAGTGTGAGGTGCTGTTTGTGTGGACCGTCGGTTCTGCTGGCGTCAAAGTGAGCGCCGAGGCGTGAGAGTTTTCACCAACATGCTGGAATGATCCTGAGGAACCAGGGTGACGCTCTGCAGAAACGCTCAGCCATTCGTGCCGGCTATGGTCGCCATTTTGGGTCTGGTTTCAACTAAATGTCACGTTTGTAAGTGTAGGAAAAAAAAATTTGGGCCCAAACCTCCGACCAGGAAGATTTACAATTCCTTCTTGGGGGAGCTTCTCACCCCCAGCCTGAAGGGGGCGGTCCAACGTTTCCCACCAGAGAACCACGGCTCAGATTTGGAGGTTCTGACTCTCGTACCAGCCGCTTCACACTCGCTTGTTGCTTACTGCTATGAGTTTCTAGCTGCTACTATGAGCTGCTAACTACTTCTTGCTGTTAACTGCTACTAGATGCTAGCTGCTAACAGCTACTAGTTGCTAACCACTTCCAGCTCCTAACTTCTCCAATCGGCTAACTGCTTCTTGTTGCTTACTGCTCTGAGTTTTTAGCTGCTACTATGAGCCGCTTACTGCTTTTAGCTGCTTGCCGCTACTCGCTGCTACCAGATGCTAACTGATGCCAGCTATTAAAAGCTAATATTAACTAACCACTTCTAGCTTCTAACTGCTCAAAACTGCTAACTGCTTCCAACTGCTAACTGCTAACACCTGCTAGCTGCTAACAGCTACCGGCAGCTAATCTCCTAAAAGAGACAAAAACAGAATTCCCCATTCTGGTTCGGCCCGGCCAAAAAAGGCGAATCCACCGCTTCCCTTTAAGGGGGCTTGACTGACTGAGGGTGTTAGGGTGTTAGGGTGATGGGGGGGGCAGGAGGCAGGAGGCAGGAGGCACCCTTCTCTGGAGGGTGTTGGGTGATTGTTGGGTCCATCTAAGGCTTCAGCCGTCTGACAGCAGGGATCAATGAGGTGTGGGGGATAAAAACCGAATGGAAACTGGCACCGGCCCCCGAGCGTCAGGCAGACGGACCGCCGGCGTAAATCAGAGAGACGCACCAGGGGAAAATACGTACGACTCCACAACCACCTCCCTGCAGCAGAACTCCTCCTAAATACTCCCTCCTGTTACGTAACGCCTTCCCCCTCCAGCATTCCTCTCCCGGCGCTCCTGATCCATCAAGTCCGATTCTTCTCCTCTTTTTCTGAGGGGCTTTATTTTTGTTACTCTGCGACATATTTTGTCTTATCTCTCGCTCCACGTCGGCCCGCCGGTCCTATCATGATCTCACGACCCGGACCCGGTCCTCCTCTCCTCGCCCCGCGTCACGTCCTCCCCTCAAACCCGTTCAGAGACCAGCAGAACATTCTTGGAGGAAGGATGAAGAGGTTATAATTAAAGAGCTCTGTGGTAACATCAGTCATCAGCTCGCTCTGTGCAGAGCTCTGCCGCCGCCGCCGCCGCCGCCGCCATCAGGAGCCGGAACACATCTGTTTTTCCATTGCGTAGAGACGAGCCTGGAGCCGGTTGTTCTGACAGCAGAGAGTGTTAAGAGTCAAGTGTGTGTGTGTGTGTGTGTGTGTGTGTGTGTGTGTGTGTGTGTGTGTGTGTGTGTGTGTGTGTGAGAGAGTGTGTGTCTGAGTGTATATGTGTGTGTGAGTGTGTGAGCGTATGTATGTTTGTCTATTTGTGTGTGCATGTGTGTGTGTGTGTGTGTGTATGTGTGTGTGTGTGTGTATGTGTGTGTCTGGGTGTTTATGTGGGTGTGTGAGAGTAAGTGTGTGTGTGTGTCTGTGTGTGTGTGTGTGTGTGTGTGTATGTGTGTGTCTGTGTGTGTGTGTGTGTGTGTGTGTCTGGGTGTGTGTGTGTGTGTCTGTCTGGGTGTGTGTGTGTGTGTGTAAATACGATAAGGGGTAAACACCCTCTGACTCTAGGAAACATGTTGACAAAGACAGAAAACATCTGACAACACAGTCGCAGCATTCTGCAAAACACGCTGCAAAGCCACAATGCAACACATTCTGATAGAAACATAATTTGTTGCCGTGGGTCCTTGAGCAAGACACCTCAGCTCCCCGGGTGTTTCACAGGCTCCGCCCACTGCTCCCTCAGGGATGGGTTAAATGCAGAAATAGATTTCCCGACGTTGTTCTGCGTAACGTCGTAAGTAAATAAAAGATGATTATTATTAATAAATGAGCTGCAAACTCAACAACAAAACAAAACGCTTTTAAAATGTTTCCTTTAAGGAACACAAACAAATACTGACAGACTTCATACGCTGTGTCTCACAGTCCGGGTTCACAGAGTGAAACAGTCCAGGTTCACACAGTGAAACAGTCCAGGTTCACAGAGTGAAACAGTCCAGGTTCATACAGTGAAACAGTCCAGGTTCACAGAGAGAAACAGTCCAGGTTCACACAGTGAAACAGTCCAGGTTCACACAGAGAAACAGTCCAGGTTCATTCAGTGAAACAGTCCAGGTTCATTCAGTGAAACAGTCCAGGTTCATTCAGTGAAGCAGTCCAGGTTCACTCAGTGAAACAGTCCGGGTTCACACAGTGATGAGTGTGGGGAGAAGAGATGAGGAAGAGGTCCAGAGATCCTGTGTGGAGATGGGAGGAACCATCACTGAACACCCGGAGCTGCAGACAGAACTTTCTCCTTCTCCTCAGGGAAAAACAGGAAACTCCAATTGGGAAATTGTTACCATAAAAAGTTAGCAGAGCTCCGGGTGGGAGGGGCCACTTTTCTGAAGAGTTACTCCTAAATCAGCGAGTGAGGAGCTCCTCCTGGGAGGTTCTGTGAATCACTAGACGTGGAGCAGGAACAGAGACGCCCTTCTCTTTGTTTCTGGGGGAAGTAAACAGAACGTATCTCAACACCGGACCGCCGCTGCACCGTAATAAGGACAGCGATCCATCACCCGGTTGATCTTCTGCCAGCTCACAGGCAGACGCTCCCATCAGCCAAGTGTGAGGTCGGCGAGGACGAGGAGAAGCAACGTGGAATTATAGGCCTGCTCTTACTCCTCAGACAGGAGATTCTGGGGGGGGGGGGGTTCAATAAACCTGGAAGAACGAGTCTGGACCGGCAGTACGTAACCACGGACAGGAGACGGTCCGACAAACCCCCTTACCCCGGTTCTTGGTTCTACACCAGTAAAGAGTTGGTGCTTGTCTGGCACCAGTTTGAGAACCAGGAGCTGGTGCTTAGGCTGTCGAAAAGCAAAGAACTGGTGTTCAGTCAAGCTCTGGCTCCGAACTGGCCCTGGAACCAGCTCAGCTGAAAAGGGGTATCAGACAGCTGATGACCGGACCCCCATTTTTGTCCCATTGTGGGTCCATTGTCTCTCCAGCTGGTCCAAATGGAGAACTTTCCTGGTCCTGTCCCTAAAAAAAACTGACATGAATAACATGAACTGTTTGGTATTTCTTTCAAATATGATGCAGCAGTTAAAAACAATTTGTTTTTATTAAACAAAAAGTATTATTTGTGTTTAATCAGAGATTGTTCACACATAGTAACAGACTACTCACACATAGTAACATATTACTCACACAGTAACAGATTACTCACACATAGTAACATATTACTCACACAGTAACAGATTACTCACACATAGTAACAGATCACTCACACATAGTAACAGATCACTCACACATAGTAACAGATTACTCACACACAGTAACAGATTACTCACACATAGTAACATATTACTCACACAGTAACAGATTACTCACACATAGTAACAGATCACTCACACATAGTAACAGATCACTCACACATAGTAACAGATTACTCACACACAGTAACAGATTACTCACACACAGTAACAGATTACTCACACATATTAACAGATTACTCACACATAGTAACAGACTACTCACACATAGTAACGGTCTACTCACACATTACTCACACATAGTAACAGATTACTCACACATAGTTACAGACTACTCACACATTACTCACACATAGTAACCTATTACTCGCACATAGTAACAGTCTACTGACACATAGTAACAGATCAGTCACACATAGTTGCAGATTACTCACACATTGTAACAGATCACTTACACATAGTAACAGATCACTCACACATAGTAACAGATCACTCACACATAGTAACGGATTACTCACACATAGTAACGGATCACTCACACATAGTAACAGACTAATCACACATTACTCACACATAGTAACATATTACTCACACATAGTAACTGATTACTAACACATAGTAACTGATTACTCACACATAGTAACAGATCACTCACACATAGTAATGGTTTACTCACATATAGTAACAGATCACTCACACATAGTAACAGATTACTCACACATAGTAACAGATTACTCGCACATAGTAACATATTACTCACACATAGTAACAGACTACTCACACATAGTAACAGATTACTCACACATAGTAACAGATCACTCACACATAGTAACAGATTACTCGCACATAGTAACAGACTACTCACATATTTTAACATATTACTCACACATAGTAACAGATCACTCACACATAGTAATGGATTACTCACACATAGTAACTGATTACTCACACATAGTAACGGATTACTCACACATAGTAACAGACTACTCACACATTTTAACATATTACTCACACATAGTAACGGATTACTCACACATAGTAACAGGTACAATATTACTGACACTGTTTATAAATGATTCTAGCTCTTACCTGTTTATAAACACTAAGTAATGCAAATACTTCTGATAGTTGCGGAGATATTTTAAGTTTATTCTGGAGATGTACGTCTGCCGAGGATAAACTTAAAGTAACCGATGAGCAGAACGGGGTATGTAGTCGGCAGGATGATGGGATGTTGTTGACTAATAGTGAGCGTCTTTAAAGTCTGGTGTTCGACTCATCACGGTTTCGTTGAACAGACTAGATGGAACATTCCTCTGACAGTGAGACACGAGAATAGTTCTCTTCTTTCATCACTTAAGGAGGTGGTGCTATGAGTGTAACCAACTGTCGGTGTTCATGCCGATGAGTTACAACAACTTCCTGTTTCAAACCTGACGTGACTTTCCTTGGTTTGAATCCGTTCTCCCTGTTTCATCTCCTCAAGGTCAATTTCTGGAGTTCCAGGAACCCGTCAACAACATCACCCATTTCCAGGGCCAGACGGCCACGCTGCACTGCAAAGTGACCGGAAACCCCCGACCGTCAATCCGCTGGCTGAAGAACGACGCCCCGGTGGTCCAGGAGCAGGGAAGGATAACCATCCGCAAGATTGAGTCGGGGTCCAAGCTCCGCATCCAGGACCTGGACACCACAGACACCGGCTACTATCAGTGTGTGGCCTCCAACTCCCTCAAGGTCATCTCAGCCACAGGGGTCCTCTACGTCAAACTGGGTGAGGCTCGCATTTCTCTTTACGCAGGATCCACATAGCTATAATATGGCATTATATAGGAATATGTTCGTGTGTATTTTGTATCGATACACAGAAAGTATAAATATTTTAGTACACATGTAGAAACTGAGGTAATAAGAGGTAAATGATGGAATGGGGTTTTTCTTTGACGTCAGCAAAGATTTGCGTCGGCCTACGCACCGACACTATTATCAGGCGGGTGGTTCTAATGTTGTGGCTGATGGGTGGTTGTCTTCTTTTTTTTTTGCGTGACGTATCTGTTACCAATGTTTGAGGTTTTGTTTATTCTGCGTTCACAGGTCAGATGCCAACACACAGCCCCGATGAAACGTAAGTGAACCTTTTCTCTGGGTTTGACCGAGTGTCTGTGGAAAAATGTCCTACCTACTCACCTATCTACCTACCTACCCACCTATCTACCTACCTACCCACCTATCTACCTACCTACCCACCTATCTACCTACCTACTCACCTATCTACCTACCTACCCACCTATCTACCTACCTACTCACCTATCTACCTACCTACTCACCTATCTACCTACCTACTCACCTATCTACCTACCTACTCACCTATCTACCTACCTACTCACCTATCTACCTACCTACTCACCTATCTACCTACCTACTCACCTATCTACCTACCTACTCACCTATCTACCTACCTACTCACCTATCTACTCACCTATCTACTCACCTATCTACCTACCTACTCACCTATCTACTCACCTATCTACTTACCTACTTACCTACCTACTCACCTATCTACTCACCTATCTACCTACCTACTTACCTACCTACTCACCTATCTACTCACCTATCTACCTACCTACTTACCTACCTACTCACCTATCTACTCACCTATCTACCTATCTACTCACCTACCTACGCAGCTATCTACCTACCTACTCACCTATCTACCTACCTACCCACCTATCTACCTACCTACCCACCTATCTACCTACCTACTTACCTATCTACCTACCTACTCACCTATCTACCTACCTACTCACCTATCTACTCACCTATCTACCTACCTACTCACCTATCTACCTACCTACTTACCTACCTACTCACCTATCTACCTACTTACTCACCTATCTACCTACTTACTCACCTATCTACCTACTTACTCACCTATCTACCTACTTACTCACCTATCTACCTACCTACTTACCTATCTACCTACCTACGCAGCTATCTACCTACCTACTCACCTATCTACCTACCTACTCACCTATCTACCTACCTACTCACCTATCTACCTACCTACTCACCTACTTACCTACCAACTCACCTATCTACTAACCTATCTACTCACCTATCTACCTACCTACTCACCTATCTACCTACCTACTCACCTATCTACCTACCTACTCACCTATCTACCTACCTACTCACCTATCTACTCACCTATCTACTCACCTATCTACCTACCTACTCACCTACCTACTCACCTATCTACTCACCTATCTACCTACCTACTCACCTACCTACTCACCTATCTACTCACCTATCTACTTACCTACTTACCTACCTACTCACCTATCTACCTACCTACTTACCTACCTACTCACCTATCTACTCACCTATCTACCTATCTACTCACCTACCTACGCAGCTATCTACCTACCTACTCACCTATCTACCTACCTACCCACCTATCTACCTACCTACTTACCTATCTACCTACCTACTCACCTATCTACCTACCTACTTACCTACCTACGCAGCTATCTACCTACCTACTCACCTATCTACCTACCTACCCAGCTATCTTCCTAGCTAGCTGCCTAGCTACCTACCTAGCTTCTGAACTACCTACCCATCTGAAAACCAGCTACCGACCTGGCTAGCTTCCTACCTAGCCTGCCTTCTTTTTCTTGACTGTGAAGTAAATTCTGGCACCGGCATGAATGTCGATTTATGAAGGTTTAGCATCGATCAGTTGAAACATCAAACAACAGGATGTAGCTTCTTCTAACATTTTCATCTGATGCGACTCACGTCGGAATGTTCAGGGACAAAGTAATGTTTCTTTTACGGCCGTCGATATCTTCGCGTTCTCTCCTAGTCGTACATACAACGGAAGAAAACGTGTAACATAGTTAATAATTACGCGTTTCAATGTGAAGATACGACATTAAACATTTTTAAAGGTGCAGTGAGTAACATTTAGCGACATCTAGTGGTGAAGTTCCAGATTGCAGCCTCAGTCAACTATCCAGGGTTCTACTACAAGTGAATTCTGGCCTCTGATTATTCCCGTAATTAAGTAGTAATGAAGTAATTCTAGTTGTTGCTATGGGATAAATGTTTCGGTATCATTCCGGACTCCACGTTCTGGAGGAGCGCGGCGCTGTTGGACTCTTGTGGAGTTTCGGAAGCATTTAAAGTCCGGTATTTTAGAACTGACTATAATAAATATGTTCAGAGACGCAAACAGGAGCCCAGAGCTAAAACGGGCCTGCAGGGACACGTTAGCCGGCAGCCAGAACTCCGCTCCGGCCGTATCATTAGAACCAGTAACGACCCGGTACGGAGCAGAACCCTGAGAGGAGCGGGATCTGCAGCTTCTCCTCTGCTTCTCCTGTCTGGCGTGGTTGAGTCACCCCGACCCAGAATAGATTCCTGAACCGGTGGTCAGAGGCTAGCCGGCGGTTTGGACCGGTCCAGTCTGAGCTGGAAAGAATGCTGGTGTCGTCCGTGGGTCCAGCAGAGTGTCTGAGCGTCTCCTCCAGAGAGGATGTGTCATCAGCCAACTACACCCCCCCTCAATTATCCACAATTTATCTGAGAGAGAGGAGGAGGAGGAAGAGGAGGAGGAGGAGGAGGAGGGGGGAGTCAGAAAGTTGTTTTTATGTCTATTTAATTAGTAGTTGGTATTTTTTCTACTCGAGTCGATAGAAGAGTCACTGACCTCACTGTTACCTCTACTACCCTCACTGTTACCTCTACTACCCTCACTGTTACCTCTACTGACCTCACTGTTACCTCTACTACCCTCACTGTTACCTCTACTACCCTCACTGTTACCT
>JBBDHG010000472.1:402500-407500 GCA_037951165.1 Lophius americanus
GTTCCAGTGAGTTGGACCTTCATGCTGAGTCTGCTCCACAGATTCCCGCTCGGACCACAGCTGCTACAACGGGAGCGGCGACGACTACCGGGGGACGGTTAGCATCACCAAGTCTGGTCATCACTGCCAGCCGTGGAGCGCTCAGTACCCCCACAGTCACCGCCTGTCCCAGGAGTACCCAGAACTCACGTCCAGTCACAACTTCTGCCGGAACCCTGGAGGCCAGATGCAGGCCCCCTGGTGCTTCACCCTGGACCGTCAGGTCCGAGTGGACCTGTGCGACATCCAGTCCTGCAGTAAGTGTCTCGCAGCAAAATGTCTACAAAAGGTCCGATTATTTACATTGTTCCTGACGAAGGACCGGGAAAGATCAGATTCTAGAGAAAGGCCGGACCGGTACCACAGAACACCTGGAGTCCTGCCTCCACTGACCCGTTTCAACAATATTTGAAGGGCTGGTTATAATGTTATGGTCGATATCGTATAACCATCTGTGTTCTCCAGCTCCACCAGAGAACCCCAGGAAGGAGATCCTCTTCATCCTCATCCCCGCCATCGCCATCCCGTCGCTCATCGCCTGCCTCTTCTTCCTCGTCTGCATGTGTCGCAACAAACAGAAGGCCTCCATGGACACGCCCCCTCGCTGTCAGCTGGGCGGCTCAGCCAACCAGGACATGGAGCTGTCGCTGCTCACCCAGCAGAAACATCAGGTATGAGCCGACATTCCTCCGTTCAACCCCGGGAACCATGTTTTTTTGTCGGTCGTACACTTTGACGACACCTTTCCCCTGTTTTACACCTGCAGGGGAAGCTGCGGGAAATCAACATGTCAGCCGTGCGCTTCATGGAGGAACTCGGAGAGGATCGCTTCGGCAAGGTTTACAAGGGCCACCTGTATGGCACCGCACCTGGTGAGCAGAACCAAGTGGTGGCCATCAAGACCCTGAAAGACAAGGTGGACGCCGCGCTCTGTGAGGAGTTTCGCCAAGAAGCCATGCTCCGGTTTCACCTGCAGCACCAGAACGTTGTTTGCTTGCTGGGCGTGGTCACCAAGGACCACCCAATGAGCATGATGTTCACCTACTCCAGCTTCGGCGACCTTCACGAGTACCTGGTGATGCGCTCCCCCAACTCGGACGTCGGGAGCTCGGACGACGACAAGACCGTCAAGTCCACGCTGGAGCAAGCCGATTTCCTCCACGTCATCACGCAGATCGCCGCCGGGATGGAGTTCCTCTCCAGCCAGCAAGTAGTCCACAAAGACCTTTCTGCTCGGAACATTCTGGTCTTTGACAAACTCGGCGTGAAGATTCTGGATCTTGGCTTCTTCAGGGACGTCTACTCTGCCGACTACTACTGTCTGATGGGGACCAGCCCCTTCCCCATTCGCTGGATGTCGCCAGAAGCTATTATGTACGGCAAGTTCTCCACCGACTCCGACATCTGGTCTTACGGCGTCTTGCTGTGGGAGATCTTCGGTTACGGTCTGCAGCCGTACTGCGGCTACTCCAACCAGGACGTCATTGAGATGGTGCGCAACCACCAGCTCCTGCCGTGTCCGGACGACTGCCCCGCCTGGATCTACACCCTGATGCTGGAGTGCTGGAGCGAGTTCCCAGCGAGGAGGCCTCGCTTCAAAGACATCCACACGCGTCTGCGCTCCTGGGAGAACATGTCCACCTACAACAGCTCCGCCCAGACCTCAGGCACCAGCAACAACACCCAGACCAGCTCCCTCAGCACCAGCCCGGTTAGCAACGTCAGCATGAGCACGGCAAACGCCATGCGCTACACCAACCCCAAAAAGAGCTCGCCGTTCCATCAGGCCCAGTTCATGCCGATGAAGGGTCAAATGCATCGGCAGATAGTTCCGCCCCAGCTCTACATCCCCGTCAACGGATACCACCCCATGCCGGCGTACCCCTATCTGCAGAACTTCTACCCCATGCAAATACCCATGCCCATGCCCCACCAGCAAATGCACCACCCACCACAGATGGTTCCCAAAGCTGGCTCTCACCACAGTGGCAGTGGGTCCACATCCACCGGCTACGTCACCACCGCCCCCTCCAACACCTCTGCCACAGAGCGGGCCGCGTTGCTAAGCGAGGACTCCAAGACCGCCGATGAGGACCTCGTGGACAGGACGCCCCAGGACGAGCTCAACCACAGCAAGGACTTGTCGGTGCCCGAAACAGAGTTGCTAGGCGAGGGCGACCCCCCACAGACTGACGACCCGGCGGCCCACTTGTCAGACACATAAGCGAAGAGCGGTGGAGCCGAGGTTCTCTCCCGACGCGGTATGAAATGAAGTTAGTTGGCAGAACAGTGACTGAATGTTTTTGTAAAGGTATCGGCACATTTCAACGTCGGGTGTGTCTCATGTTTGTTCGTCTTAAAGGTACGGTTCAGGTGTGCTTCCCCGAATGTAGCATTAGCAGAGAACTAGCTCACCGGCCAAATGGGTCAGCAGCAAAATCTCACTCAGATATCAAGTCTGTCGCCGCTGGGTCTTGAAAATCACCACTAAACATTATTGTCGGAAACTTACAGGTGAGAACGTTCTGGCGCCACCATGAGGTCACCCAACGCTAAATACCAACCCAACGAGTTCAAAGAGCAGATAAAAAGAAGGAAACGGCCGGAAACGCAGCATGTAGGTTAAACCCTACTGCATTTATAAGTTATCCACAACTTCTTTCAGTTTCATCCTCTGATCTGCCTCAAGCCACTTGTTAGCATAGCTATTCATAGCTCCGCCCCCCTCCTGAACACTTACTGATGTACAGAGACAACCATGTTTAAGCTCCGCCCCCTAACAGCTGAACCCTCTCACTAGTGGCGTACAGAGTCAATCGTGATTGGAGCTCCGCCCCCTCACAGCTGAACCCGCCCACCAGTGACGTACAGAACCAATCCTGATTGGAGCTCTGCCCCCTCACAGCTGAACCCGCCCACCGGTGACGTACAGAACCAATCGTGATTGGAGCTCCGCCCCCTCACAGCTGAACCCGCCCACCGGTGACCTTTAGAGCCAGTTATGATTGTATTTCTACCTATTTGAGCCGACAGGTGTTTCCACACAAACGTCTGTCACTTTCTCTCCGTCATTATCACAGTTGTACGATAATTTCACCGCAGAATCAAAAGTGACGAAAATCATAGACATTTAAATAGTTTTTTTTCCATTTTATGAAACTTTTATGGCTAATTTATGTCGTTTAAAAACTTTACCCCCCACCGTCAGGATATGGGCCCATCCATTTTTTACGCATCTAGTCATGTGACGTCTCTGCAGCCAATCAAACATTGTCTTCAAATAGTCGAAGTGTGACACAAATGTGACGCGTGACAGAACCAGATGGTTCTGATCCGGGCCCGGGTGACGAGTCTCTTTCCTAATAGGTGAATAACGTTGAGCCTCCGGTCGGACACTTGGGCGTCCGGCGTGGCGTGACTGAACCCGCCTGAAGACGAGTTCAAGTGTATTTAGGATATTCAAGTAGCACGTACGATGAAAGAATTGTTTTTAAGTGTTTTTAAGAAAGACTCTTCCTGGAACTCATCGGACCGAACCAAAGGATCTGAAAAAACTTTTTTTGCTTTGTTTTTTCGATCTGTTGTTGTTGTTGTTGTTGTTGTTGTTTTCCTGGTGTCTTTTATGTCCAAAGCGGACCTTTATCTCCACCGACCTTAACAACAAAGCTGTACATATTTGTAAGTTATGTACTTTGTTCTGAATGTTTCGTTGTTTCCGCGACTGTTCGCTTTTCTACGAAGCTTTTCTGTTCGCCATATAATGTTCATATAGTCAAATGAATAAAAATGTGTTTTTATGGATTCAGCTGATTATGTCTCCGTCTGGCACTGCAGAGAGTCGGCCATAACATTATAACCACTGCCCCCCCGCACACACAGGTTTCTTTGGGGGGGGTCCCCATTTAGTTTGGTAGCTCCAAGGTAAATCATAGATTTCCACAGATACGCTGATGATACTCAATTATACACGCTAAGAAACGCTGAGTTCCTTTAAGACCCCAGTTGACCTTTAACCTCTGCTTGGACATGTAAGGTAATGGCGAGACGTTAATCTTCTACCATGTAACATAGAAGATATTGACCGGATGCTAGCTCCATATATCAAGACAAAAAATTCTAACTGCTAAAAGTGAATTGCAAAATGATTTTTCTAATGCTAAGCTAGCTCGTTTATATAACTTAGATAATATACCCCACCCACTGACAGGTAACCAGATAATATACCCCACCCACTGACAGGTAACCAGATAATATACCCCACCCACTGACAGGTAACCAGATAATATACCCCACCCACTGACAGGTAACCAGATAATAGACCCCGCCTACTGACAGGTAACCAGATAATATACCCCACCCACTGACAGGTAACCAGATAATAGACCCCGCCTACTGACAGGTAACCAGATAATATACCCCACCCACTGACAGGTAACCAGATAATATACCCCACCCACTGACAGGTAACCAGATAATAGACCCCGCCTACTGACAGGTAACCAGATAATAGACCCCACCCACTGACAGGTAACCAGATAATATACCCCACCCACTGACAGGTAACCAGATAATAGACCCCGCCTACTGACAGGTAACCAGATAATAGACCCCACCCACTGACAGGTAACCAGATAATAGACCCCACCCACTGACAGGTAACCAGATAATAGACCCCACCCACTGACTGATAATATAAAAATGACATCTGATGTTAGATCGCAGTCTGACGATGAGATAAGGACCAGTGTTGTGTTCATGTAGGCGTGAACAATAAAGTTTTATAATCGCGGTTCATTTGAGTTGATTTGTTGTTTCTGCTGACGTGAGGAAAATTTCAGCCCAAACTATTAACTATTATGGTCTGCAGCGGCCATCTTGACTCTGGACTTCCTGGTGGGAGCAGCAGGTTTGGACCGGCTGTCCTGTAGCGACCCCTGCAGGTCTGAACCAGTGGGTGCATG
>JBBDHG010000472.1:412500-420000 GCA_037951165.1 Lophius americanus
ATGGATTAATGTATGTTACTGGATTAATACATGTTAATGGATTAATGCATGTTAATGGATTAATGCATGTTAATAGATTAATGCATGTTAATGGATTAATGCATGTTAGTGGATTAATGCATGTTACTGGATTAATGCATGTTAGTGGATTAATGCATGTTAATGGATTAATGCATGTTACTGGATTAATGCATGTTACTGGATTAATGCATGTTAATGGATTAATGTATGTTACTGGATTAATACATGTTAATGGATTAATGCATGTTAATAGATTAATGCATGTTAATGGATTAATACATGTTAATGGATTAATGCATGTTAGTGGATTAATGCATGTTACTGGATTAATGCATGTTAATAGATTAATGCATGTTAATGGATTAATACATGTTACTGGATTAATGCATGTTAATGGATTAATGCATGTTAATGGATTAATGCATGTTAGTGGATTAATGCATGTTACTGGATTAATGCATGTTAATGGATTAATGCATGTTAATGGATTAATGCATGTTAGTGGATTAATGCATGTTAATGGATTAATGCATGTTACTGGATTAATGCATGTTACTGGATTAATGCATGTTACTGGATTAATGCATGTTACTGGATTAATGCATGTTAATGGATTAATACATGTTACTGGATTAATGCATGTTAATGGATTAATGCATGTTACTGGATTAATGCATGTTACTGGATTAATGCATGTTAATGGATTAATGCATGTTAATGGATTAATGCATGTTAGTGGATTAATGCATGTTAATGGATTAATGCATGTTAATGGATTAATGCATGTTAATGGATTAATGTATGTTAGTGGATTAATGCATGTCACTGGATTAATGCATGTTACTGGATGAATGCATGTAACTGGATTAATGCATGTTACTGGATTAATGCATGTTAATGGATTAATGCATGTTAATGGCTTAATGCATGTTAATGGATTAATGTATGTTAGTGGATTAATGCATGTCACTGGATTAATGCATGTTACTGGATTAATGCATGTTACTGGATGAATGCATGTTACTGGATGAATGTATGTAACTGGATTAATGCATGTTACTGGATTAATGCATGTTACTGGATGAATGTATGTAACTGGATTAATGCATGTTACTGGATTAATGCATGTTACTGGATTAATGCATGTTACTGGATTAATGCATGTTACTGGATTAAAACATGTTACTGGGTTAATGCATGTTACTAACTTGACTTCTTCCCTGGAGTCTTTGTGCTTTCTCATCCTGCAAGGACCAAGCATTTTCCAGCCTTTAAGTACAGACTCTCCAGATCCGATCGGTTTTAAACATTTCAGTCAGAATTATGACTAATAAAATAAACAATAATTTTTTTTTTGTGCTTGACTTATTTTAATATAGACATCAGATATTTTATGAGAATAAATTCAGCAACTTTTCTTAGTTCTTGCACACGCAAAATGTAATTCTGAGAATAAAGTAATAATTCTGTCTTTTCAAGACTTTTGGGTTTGTTTAAATTTGGGAGGATTGTGCCATAATTCTGACTCTTCGCTGGACTTATAAATAAAAGTTAGAATACAGAGGAAACAATCAGGAGTCTGACTTTTTCTTCTGACTATCCTGAAAATGTACTTCTTGTACTCTGATAGAATAGACCACATGCTCTTAAATCAGTCCAGCTTAAAGAGTTCTGACTCTGATAAATGGCTAATAAAAGGAAATAAATAAATAAAATATTTCATTCATGAAAGAAAAAGTTATCACAGATTTTCTTAATAAAAGTCAGAACTTCTGACTGTTATTAAATTCCGAGAATAATATTGTTTATGTTAGAATTCTAATATTAAAGTAAGAAAAACAAAATCAACTTATCTTCCAAACTTTTACGCAGGAAAAGTTCATATAAAATTCGTTTTAGGAACATAAAGTTCCATTTTTTTATCCAACTAATTTAAACGAAATCATCAATTTTTTTTAAATTTAATTTATCTAAAAAAAGGTTCCCGAAACTGAATATAAGGAACGTTTCATTACCGCCCCAAAATCACTGTGAGTGACGTCATAGAGGCTGCCTCTGTTGTAATCAGAAGACGATTGGCTGAACTTGTATAATGCTGCACTCTGATTGGCTACTAAGGCTGTCAATCACGGTCGCTGCCGATGCCCTGACCTACTAACACAGATCCGCGAGTCCAGAGCCGCTGTGAGGGGAAAACCTGCCGTGAGAGGTCGGTACCGAAACATGTCGCAGTTCCACGTTCACCTGAGGGAGCCTGAAGTTTAAAAACGGAAACCAAACCGGAGGGGGAACAGGTACAGTTATTTCTGAGGCCAGCATTAATGCCTAGTGGTGATGTGTTTATGTGTTGTCGGGAATCTCATCTACTTGGCTAATATTAGCTTCCATGTCCGCAAAACTGATTTTAAACTAACAATAGCTACACTGTCCTTGACAACAAAGTAGCTGTAAGGAATAGTTGTAGTGTTTTTTAGTTCTGTTGGCTCTAATAATCCAGACTGTACCTGCTAATTAAATCGAGATAATGGCTGCTAAAAAAAACATCGTTTGATTTATAGCCGTAGTTTGCAGCATTAAGTATTCCGGAATCCAAATGGCAATAACGTAATCAACAACTTTCTGTCAACCAGGAAGTGATGGATTTAAGTATTACTATTTTATTTACGGTACAACGGTAATATTGACACTTGAGGGCGTATAGAGGGATCCGTCGCTAGTGTCATGAGTAAGCATGGCGATGATGTCATGTAACGGAGAAAAGTCACGTTGTAGACCGACCACTTCCTGTTACACACGGCGTCAACAAATCCAACACCTATAAGATCATTATTCAACAACATCACATATAGACCTGAGCCTCATGCTCCTTCAGAGCAGAGCTAGCAGCTCCGAGCTGCTGGTAAATACTGCATAATATCTGCAGCCAGAGTGGGGGGTGGGGGTGGGGGGGATTGTGTAATATAGTCAGAATGAAGGAAGGAATTTGGGCCAATAGGACGTGTTGACTGTCCAACTTTAATTCCTGCTTCTGTAAGTGCAACAGTAAACACAACAAGAAACGTTCATATCAGACACATACATTATTACCACGTTATTACCACGTTATTACTGCGTTATTACTGCGTTATTACTGTGTCCTACGTGCTGTGATGGACCCCCGGGGACCCAAGGAGGACGAGTTAAACGTGGTTATAGAGGAAAAGTATTAAAATAAATATTTACATGAAATCATTTCATCAATCTTTTTTTTCATAAAATGAAAAAAAAAAATCCACTTTTTTTTTTGTTGAAAAAATTCAATAAAGTTATCATCAAGAAATTTGACTTAAAGTATTAACGTAAATAGTTTATAACACCCCACGTAGACATAAAAGTCTTTATTTGACATTGTAGTCACGACAACAAAATTCAGTTCGGTCACATTCCAACAACAAATGAATAAATATAGAAGTATTTACAACAGTAATAAATAAAAGAGGTGGTAAATAAACGTTATAAATCATGAATTCCACAACAGAGACTCTCCCAGTTGTCAGAGGAGTAAAACCTGGACTCAAGTATTGTTTAATCCCACCGTAGGGTCTGGATCCTGAGAGACACACGGTTAAATATTTTTCTATTACAGTAACAAATCCTCCCTTCTTCTATTTCATGTTGTCACGTCCATAAAAGGGACTTCATCCCTCGATCTAACTGACTCTAGGGCTTTTATTTTTAATTTATTTCATATTCCTATTGTAAACAAGAGAAGACTTTTCTACCACACCAGGCTGGGAGTTTCTTTTTCTTTTTGTTTGGAATATGTCTCTGTAAAAAAAAACATTTGGATCATTTGGCCGATTGGACAATAGATCATTTTAATGAAATAAGTATGTTTTCAAAAACACCTACTCAGATCGATTTTTTTGGTTGTTTCAAGTTTCAGATATAAAACCTCGTACTCATTAAATACGAATCTGTTTTTTCTTGGCCCTGACACATAAAAACGTCTTTCTCTGGTTTTCCTCAGATGCATTGATCCATGAGGCGGGTACCGTCGCTGCAGACGAGCGTTATGGTGTCCAGTTAGAGAGCTGTGAGCGTAAAGACCCGAATAACATGCAATCCATCAAACAAGAGCGGGACTCCAGTGGCGAGGACGCCCTGGTCCTGGATCTGGCCCTGCAGGGGGCTAACAACGACTTGATGGGACGCGACATCTCTGCTATTCCCTTCAAAGCTAAGAACGGCTGTCGCAGGAAACGGGAGTTCATCCCGGACGAGAAAAAAGACAACCAGTACTGGGAGAGGCGTCGCAAAAACAACGAGGCGGCCAAGCGCTCCAGAGAGAAGCGGCGCATCAATGACATGGTGCTGGAGAACAAGCTGATGGCCCTCGGCGAGGAGAACGCTTCGCTCAAGGCCGAGCTGCTGGACTTGAAGCTGAAGTTTGGCCTGGTGAGCTCGGCGGCGTACGCCCAGGAGGTCCAGAAGTTGTCCAGCCCTGCCGATGTAGACCTCTATCCGGAGTGCGCTCCACCTGGTGCCGGCCAGGCTTCAAGCGCCATTTTGGAGCCTCTTCGCCTTCGCGGCAGCTGCATTTCAGTCATCAAGCAGTCACCTCACGCGGCCGAGACGACCCAGGGGGGCTTCGGTATCGGCAGGGCTTTGGAGCTCAAGCAAGAACCTTCGGAGAACGGGCGCTACGCACAGGAGAGGAGCAGTCCCTACGAACTCTACCGGCGCTACGTCACCAGACCTTCATCGAGGGTCTACCCCCAGCCGGCGCCATTCCTGCCGCTCACCAGGTCATCCAGCAACTCCCCCAGGAGCTCGGATGACGGCGCCGTAAGCAAATCCTCCGACGGCGAGGACGAGCAGCGGGTCCCCAAATGGCTGGTTCCGTCCGACCTGAGGAGTGTCATTGTCTCCACACACAAAGTGCCGGACGCCGGTTCTTCGGCGCTGCCCCACAAACTGCGGATCAAATCCAGAACCACCCAAATCAAAGTGGAGGCCGCCGACTCCGAATACGAGCCTTTCGGAAGGCCCTTCTCTCCCGTCGGCGTTTCCGAGTCCGCGTTTTACCAGAACCCCCCGAACTTTCCGTGCCCCTTGTCTTTTCAGGGCACCAACACGCCCGACTGGACTCAGCGGTCCGAGAAGTTGTTTAGAGGCGGCGCAGAGACGGGCTCAGAGAGTAGGGGGCTAATCCCCAGTCCTGCTCCAAACAGAGGCAGAGCGCTTTCAAACAAACGCGCCGGTTCACCTTCGGAGGACGTTTGTTTTAAACGGGTCTTCGGGAACCCCTTGGCGGAGGCGGCCTGCCTCACCAGACTGGTCCAAACGCAGCAGGGTTCTGTGATCGAGTCCGGCAGAAGCGCCGCTGAGGCGCTGACCAGGAGATTCTCCTCTGATTGACATTTGCATGTTCCTCTTGAATTTGGTGTTGCACTGTGTGGTTGATGTTAGGGTTAAAGTTCAAGCGTGCTCCGATGCCAGCAGGTGGAGAACGGACAGAGACTTCCTGCCAATCAGGCGGATCGAGGAGATTCACGCCGCAGCATTTATGTCACGTCCTACTCACCGCGCCGGTCCACGGCTTTCTGTCACCGTTTATTTCTACTGGCTTTGACTTTGGCACTTTTTTTTGGACGGCTGTTTGATTATCGTACTTTTAATGTGAATAAACTGTTGTAAGAACTGTTGACCTTTATATACAACTGATCTCCCAAAATCAATCCGGTTCTTCCTCTCACTAAGGTTTATGTGGGTATACAATTTGAAAAATGATCCATGAAATGAACTTTGAGTTATTGCGTTACCAGGATCAGGATTTGTGGCAGACCTTTTGGGGACAAAGGGAGATGCAAAAAATTGTTTTTTTCGTTTTTATTGTACAAATAAAAATGATCTTCAATTCTAATTATACTTTGAATTCAACTTCTTCACACATCATTGCTATGTTTTCTGGCCTTACTCATTGTGAAGAATATTAAAGAGAATCGGGTCAGTGTCACCTCATATTTATACCCCATTTGAACAGGAAGTCATCGCTCCCCCCCCCATCAGACTTCCTGCTCTCCCTTTAAGATCTTCCTGATCTTAATTGGAGAGGTATTAGTTCCAAATAATCCTAAATTACTTTCAAAGGCGGCTGATTTTAGTCACAGGAACACACTCACACACACACACAATAAGGTGCAACATCAAACAGCATGTATTTTTAAGAAACGGTTTTAATTAAAAAATTTAAAAACATAAATATACATGCAGACAGATAAAAAATATATGTATAAAAAAAACTTTAAATGTAAGGCATCTGTTTCATTATTTTGTTTAGTTATTATTACTAATAACTAAATAAATAATTAATTCGTTAATTTTATCTTTGCTCTGCTACTCAGTCCGTGGCTATATATAATAATAATAATAATAATACAATATAATATATATTAATATATAAATATAATATATATTTTTTGAAATACCATAGTTAATCTTTACTCATTTGTTACTCCTAATTATTTGACATCATTTTTTATTACGAAGACGACAGAAGAAAACCATATAACGTAAGAAGAAAAAAAAGACGTCATGACGTCACATGACATGAAACCGAGGCAGCCACGTGACAGCATCACGTGACCCGGTTCAGAGTTGACTTCGCTCTTCAGCATGGCGGCTCTGGTGGGACGTAGAGTCCTCTTCACTGCCGTCCGCGCGCAGACAGCGGGGCTGGAGGGCGCGTGCCGGCTGGCATCAGCCTCATCCTGCACGAGACGGTATGTCACCTCCGGTAAAGTCCCGCCCTCTGGAGCGGCGGCCCGACACTACAGCTCTGACGCCAAGGATGACCTCCTAGTGCGGTACCTGGACGGAGAGGACGCCGGTAAATTCCTCTCAGAGTTGGCGCCAATTTTTAACGTGTGTTGTTGTTTGACCGTCAAGTTTAAATTGGAGTTTTAAGTTGGCGAACTTTAACCTACGGTCAAAAGTACCTAAAGATGCAAATAAAAATTGGACAGAGCTCCCCCCACCCTGACGGCCCATAACGTGATGACGTCATTATTACGTAAGCCCAAGTTCGACCTCCAACTTCGCTACGTGTTTACGAAGTAAACAGCTTATTTGGAAGGTGTTAATAAGTCTTAAATTATATATTCTATAAACTTTCATGGTTGTTTGTATTTAGAAGTTATTTAATTTATTATTAATCTAGAAGTTAAATTGGCTTTTCTGAGGAAAGGCATTATATTTAACGTGTTACATTATTATAACAATATCAATATAGCCTTTACATATATTTTAAATTATTTTAGCAATACGATTTCTAAATATGTACGAAGACCTGTATCATTGGATGTGTAAAAGAATCTCTAAAGATTTTTTAACGCATACAAACCAGAATATCTAAAGACTTTCATTGTATATAAGATTTTTGACTTGTGTAAAAAATCTCCACTGTTTTGTGAATTTTGTCGAATAATCTCTGAAGAT
>JBBDHG010000472.1:427500-447500 GCA_037951165.1 Lophius americanus
CTGCCTTCGTCTCGTTGCTGCTGTAATCATCTGGTTAAAACAAACCGACGCTTCTGTGGCGTTCAGCGTTTGGGCTGGGGTTCCTGTGGGCCGGGTGTCGATGCCGGGGTCAGGGACTATCTGAGCAGAAGGCGGGCGCGTCTCTGCCAGCAGACTGTTGGAAACCGGTTCCGGCGGTTGGCTGGAGGCCCTCCCTGTGGCTTCATGCTGCTGCAGCGTCAGACCGCACATCCCCACTGTGGCGGGCCTCCTTCCGGCAGATGTCCCAGCACAGAGCCGGGGGGAATCCCACCACGAGTCGAGGTCGCGTTCAGAAAGACCCTCTCCCCGAGACTGAAGACGCGGCTCACGGGAAACATCATGGTCTGGCTGGAAGTCGACGTTTGTCGTTTTTAGGAGCGGTTTCGGACGCCTGGCGTCTGCCCGGTCCGGACGTGTGGTTCTGTTCTAACCGCCCCTCAGGAGGGGGTTCTGGGCGCTCTGTGTCATCGGAGGTCATGTCATCGGCCCCTAACGTTCGACTCGTCCCTCCCATCATGCATCAGTGAGTCCTGGGAGGCCATGATCCTGGACCGGTTCACCAGTTGTCCTTTAGACCGCTTTGGTAGCTACTAACCTCTGCAGACCAGGAACATCCAATAAGACCGGCGGTTCTGATGATGCTCTGACCCGGTCTGATCCCACCTGACCCAGGCGCAACATTTGGACCAGATGTGATCAACTGTCAGGAGGTTTAGTCAGAAAACGACGGTTTGTGAAAAGAGAAACAGGAGGAGAAACGCCGGAGTTCTACAGAATGACCTCCAGCGGGCCACTCGGGTCATGGTTCTGTCAGAAACAGACTCCATGAGGGTGGCACGAAGGCCCGACCCCCATATGCGGGGCTTGTGTTCACTGCCCGGCGCCGGCATTTGCCAGAGAACAGCATAATTAGCAGATTCTCCGTTGGCGCCCTGTTCTCCTTACAGATGAACATAGACCTCCAGGTTCTAGCCGGGTCCAGATGTTGTAGGAAGTCCAGGCAGACGCGTGGAGGACAGACATACGGAGGACAGACACACATATATATATACACATATATATATATATATATATATATATGTGTATATGTATATTTCTAGAAAGTAAAAGAACTTGTTGCATTGCTTTGGTGAACAGAACCCTATAGAACCCAGGATGGGAGGAGTCTGCAATGACGTTTCCTGCCTATCCTGTGACTCGGGACATGTCTAATACCTGCGTGACGTTTCCCCCACTGATGGTTTCCCGTCACTCTGCTGGAACAATGAAAGTCACGTCCTGAATCTCACCTTTTTTCTTTTTTCTTAAACTTACAACTAAACACCTGAAAACTCAATCTATCGTTACAGGTACAAACGCAAAAACTCATTTGTGTTTTTTGTTGTTAAACATTATCTTTGAGATTCTTTGATTATTCCGTTCAGTCATATGCCTTTATTTACTTTTCTTTATTTCTTTTTCATCTAATATGTTCTTTTCAAATATTGAAAAGTATTAGTCCAGCTGGTTTTAATTAATATTCAAAGTAAAAACAAAAAAAAAAAGATCCGTAAAAAAAACATTTTTCTATTATGCAGAATACATTGTTTAATGTAAAAACAAATATAAAATATAGATGTATATGAGTTCATTCATTCATCTATTAATGACAAATGACAAAAGTGTTTTTTCAATTTACAACTAAAATAAATGTTTGAAAAACTTTAATAAAGTTTTTCAAACTTTATAAATATAGTCTTGTGGTAAAGTATGTATATGATGAAAAATATAGAACCTCTACATGCACTTCCAATGTGTGTGTGTGTATATACGATATAAATATATATGCAAATATTGTAAATATCTATGTGTGTGTATATGTATTATATATATATATATGTATTATATATATATATATGTATTATATATATATGATATTATTTAAATATGACGTTCTTTAAATTAACTATAAAGTGACGTCACAGAAACTTCAGTTCCTCTAAAACTTCTTTTGTACCGTTGGACTTTATCATCTGTCTGGTTTCTGAAGCTATAGTCCGATTCATTGTGTCGGAACAGCAGACACACCATAGAGGCAGAGCGAGTGCAATACAAATATTTCCTTAAAGTCCAATATGTGAACCGGCAGGCGTCCAGAACCAGGTGAGCCGTCCAATGAGGCGAACAATCCAAAATCCAGAGGATGAGTCAAAACTAAATCCAAGTGAAGTACCAAGAAAATCCACAAGGAAACACATAAACGGGAAAAACACTGGCGAAATGGTGGGGAGGTGTGACGAGGAGACGTCAACAAAGAAGTGGTGCAGGAGGACACAGGAGCGCAGACTGGGTGTACTGAGGTAAGGAGACAATGAGACACAGGCGGGGGGGAGACAGGTGAAATGAGGAACAATCTCACAAGCGGAGAATAGAAACAATACTGGAGAAGACGGACACAGAGAGGGAGAAGGAGCAGGAGTGAAACACACTTGGAGTAAAATCTCAGAGTTCATATTTTCATCAATGGGGGGAATATTTCAACTCCACAAAATGTTTCTTTTTTTTATTATCACATTTTATACTCATAGTTCATATCATACATCACTCTCACTTTAATACATGTTACTGGATTAATGCATGTTACATATGGTTACATATTTCCCACCCTAAGGGGAGCCTCTTAAAGAACATTTAGGCTATATTTTGTTACGTCATGTCGTGACGTCATGACGTAAGGTCTCCGAAAATGAAATTATCTCCTGGATCTGCCAAAACCTGCATCTGGGTGAAATGTCATGCAAATCTGCCCCGTAGTTTTTACGTAATCTCTCTGACAATCAAACATTAAAAGATAAAAACATAAAATCTCCTCGGCGTTGGTAAAAAAATATTTCTCTCATATTAATGTCTTTGTTTCCATTTTTACTATTCATTTAATTCTGTGAGATGATGAATAGAGTGTGAAACTTGCTGCCATCTAGTGGTGAGATTCCAGATTGCAACCTATATCCCCACCTCAGCTCACCCCTCTGTCCAAGACCCGGATCCTAGACCCCGTTCTTTGGGTATCCGTCCAAACTAGTCCAGTATCTCAAATTAGTCTTAAAATATTCCAAACTATCCTGATGTTATCCCAAACTAGTCTTAGATTATAAAATCCAGCCCAGACTAGCTTTAAACTTTCCAAAATAACCCCAAATAATCCCAAACTAGTCTAAAAACAACCTGGAATTCTAACCTAATCATGAAATATCCCCAAACTAGTCAAAAGCCAAACTTGCCTATAACAATGGCAAAGTAGTCTAAGATGATGAAAACTAGTTTAGGCTAGCCTCAACCTCATCTAAAACTAGCCTAAAACCTCCACAAATAGTCCCAAACTATCCCAAACTAGCCTTGAATAATCCCAAACTAGCCTTGAATAATCCCAAACTAGCCTTGAATAATCCCAAACTAGCCTAAGAATAAGCCCAAATTGCCTAAAATGATCTCGTACTAACTCATTGACAGGTAAATTGAGAGCTTTGACTTTGGTAAAAGTCTGACTTAGACGAGAGTCTGACTTACTTAAGTCTTTGACATTGGGGAGGTTTTGCTATTTCTGAGGCTTGTGATTGGACGGGAGAGTTTGAAAGATACCAGCTGATGCTTTTCTCCACCCACATCCTTACCTGCTGGCGTTTTTCTTCTCTTTGGGTTGATTTGGGATGATCGTCTCAGAAGAGCTGGTTAACTTCTGAACCGGCGGTCCATCGACCTTTAAGGGCGGGGGTCATTCCTCTTTTTCTGCTGTTTTTATGTTTATGTGGGAATCTACAAAGATGATCTCATTCTTCATAAACAAATACATTCTGGGTTTAGGTGACAGTATCAAGAGAAACTCCATAAGCTGCCATTAATACGCAGACGACACACTACTATACTTGTCAATGTAATCCTGGCCTAAGCTAGCTCTTAGCTTTGCTGCTATAGGTTCAGGTTTAGGTTAGGTTGTCCTTTCTTTAAGAATATACTTTGTGTATTTTCATCAGTTCTATTTAAGGCATGAATTGTTGTTTGTTTGTTTGTTTATTTGTTTGTTTATTTCAACCCCCATATTGTTTACTTTCAGGAAGGCACAAGAGAAGTCATAAATGTCCTTTATTTGCATCATTCTGATCGGATGTCACCTATGGAATAAACTCTCCAGTTTAAGAAGAGAGTATTTTAAAACAGCATTTATAAATCATGAACTGCGTTCTTCGTAGGTTTTTATGTCGGTGAACTTTGCACAGTCCGATAACGTCGGCGTGACGGATCATTGAGAGATGTCGTAATAATACTCTCGCAGTCTGGGCTCCACCACACTGAATCTGGGCCTCTCGTCCAACCTGGAAGACACGGGGACAGAGAGTCACAATTACAGGACGCCAGAGCCGGAGGTCACTATTAAAAGACACGAGGACAGCAGGACACTATTAGAGGACATGAGGACAGCAGGACACTATTAGAGGACATGAGGACAGGAGTTTACTATTAAAAGACACAAAGACCCCAGGACACTATTAGAGGACATGAGGACAGGAGTTTACTATTAAAAGACACAAAGACAGTAGGACACTATTAGAGAACAGGAGGCAACTACTAGAAGACAGGAGGTCGGTATTTAAAGACACAAGGACAGAAAGTCACAATTACAAGACGCCAGAACCGGAGGTAACTATTAGAAGACACGAGGACAGGCGGTAACTATTAGAAGACATGAGGACAGGCGGTAACTATTAGAAGACACTAGGACAGGCGGTAACTATTAGAAGACACGAGGACAGGCGGTAACTATTAGAAGACATGAGGACAGGCGGTAACTATTAGAAGACACGAGGACAGGCGGTAACTATTAGAAGACATGAGGACAGGCGGTAACTATTAGAAGACACGAGGACAGGCGGTAACTATTAGAAGACATGAGGACAGGCCGTAACTATTAGAAGACATGAGGACAGGCGGTAACTATTAGAAGACACCAGGACAGGCGGTAACTATTAGAAGACACGAGGACAGGCGGTAACTATTAGAAGACACGAGGACAGGCGGTAACTATTAGAAGACACGAGGACAGGCGGTAACTATTAGAAGACACGAGGACAGGCGGTAACTATTAGAAGACACGAGGACAGGCGGTAACTATTAGAAGACACGAGGACAGGCGGTAACTATTAGAAGACACGAGGACAGGCGGTAACTATTAGAAGACACGAGACAGTCGGACCTCCTGACCTGCTGCTGACTTAGTCTTACTCACTTGTACGTCCAGCAGCTCGTCATCAGGTCATAGATCTCTGGTGGACAGTTGGCCGGAGCTGCCATACGTTTCCCACTCTCTATCATCTGCATGACATCGTTTCCTTTCATCCCCTGAGGACAGGAATGCATTGGGGTCAAAGGTGACATTGTCCCTTTAATGAATCAGCTGTTTGGTGGACTTCATTTTGTGTCTCTGGATCCTTTTGAAAACTACAAATGAAGCTGTTTATAATGTGGCCCAGTGGTAGCATGTATATGCTACAGAGTGAGGTGCGAGTGACGGGGCCCCTGAGGGACACCACAGGTCAAAGGGGCCACAGAGGAAGAGGAGGAGGAAGCATTAACCATGGTTGGTGAGAAAGTCCTCTTTGATGAGTAGGACTTTTTTTTTGTGTGTACTCATGGATCATTTTCAAATTTAAGACCCACATACACCTCAGTGCGAGGAAGAACTGGATTGATTTCCTCAAATGGTTTTCAGACGATTTTGGAAAAAGGTCGGTTTTATATTTTCTACACTAGGGGGAGCTTTTTTCCCAAGAAAGGATTCCCGTTATTACTCAACTGGTTTTGGTATGAATCGACTCGAGGAGATCGTGTCGCGTTCTCCTCAGCAGTTCATAGTTTACTCACTAGGGGGCCCAATTTCTTAAAATCTCTTTGTCTTGTGACCACTGACAGGAGGGCTGGGGTAAGTTCTGCGCCTACAGCTACCCAGGAACACGTGAAGAACATCTCCAGAAGCGTCCAAGAGGTTCCACCTAACCCAGAGAAGGAACGGCTCAGCGGTGACATCACTGATGAAATGGGGGCTGATGCTGAGCGCCTACTTTAAAGTAGGAAACATGAAAGTCCCTCCAAAGTTCTGAGAATCGGACTCCTGATCCTGGAGGTGAGGATGATGAAGTATAAACTAGAACCTGGGAGGATGAGGAGACCTGATGAGGGTCTTACCTTGTACGGCTTCTGGCCGTAAGAGTAGGCCTCCCACATTAAGACACCGAAACTCCACACGTCACTCTTGGATGAGAACTTGTAGTAGTTGATGCACTCGGGAGCGTACCACTTCACCGGCCACTTCCCATGACCCTTTGCCTGCAGGAGGAGACACAGGACACATCAGTGGTTGTGATGTCATGGGGTCATTTGACAGTTCCAGATTCAAGTCCGTGTCTGAATATGTCCTTGTCGGTAACCTCCTAGTACTTCTAGTAGTTCTAGTCTACCAAGTAGTAGTTCTGGTCCCTGTCTGTTACTTCGTAGTTATTCTGGTCCCTGTCGGTTACCTTGTAGTAGTTCTGGTCTCTGTCGGTTACCTTGTAGTAGTTGTAGTCTTTGTCGGTTACCTTGTAGTAGTTCTAGTCTTTGTCGGTTACCTTGTAGTAGTTCTAGTCTTTGTCGGTTACCTTGTAGTAGTTCTGGTCTCTGTCGGTTACCTTGTAGTAGTTGTAGTCTTTGTCGGTTACCTTGTAGTAGTTCTAGTCTTTGTCGGTTACCTTGTAGTAGTTCTAGTCTTTGTCGGTTACCTTGTAGTAGTTCTGGTCTCTGTCGGTTACCTTGTAGTAGTTGTAGTCTTTGTCGGTTACCTTGTAGTAGTTCTAGTCTTTGTCGGTTACCTTGTAGTAGTTCTAGTCTTTGTCGGTTACCTAGTAGTAGTTCTAGTCTCTGTCGGTTACCTTGTAGTAGTTGTAGTCTTTGTCGGTTACCTTGTAGTAGTTCTAGTCTTTGTCGGTTACCTTGTAGTAGTTCTAGTCTTTGTCGGTTACCTTGTAGTAGTTCTGGTCTCTGTCGGTTACCTTGGTGTAGTTCTAGTCTTTGTCGGTTACCTTGGTGTAGTTCTAGTCTTTGTCGGTTACCTTGTAGTGGTTCTAGTCTCTGTCCGTTACCTTGTAGTAGTTCTAGTCTCTGTCGGTTACCTTGTAGTAGTTCTACTCTTTGTCGGTTACCTTGTAGTAGTTCTAGTCTTTGTCGGTTACCTTGTAGTAGTTCTGGTCCCTGTTGGTTACCTCCTAGTAGTTCTAGTCTTTGTTGGTTACCTCGTAGTAGTTCTAGTCTTTGTCGGTTACCTTGTAGTAGTTCTAGTCTTTGTCAGTTACCTTGTAGTAGTTCTGGTCTCTGTCGGTTACCTTGTAGTAGTTGTAGTCTTTGTCGGTTACCTTGTAGTAGTTCTAGTCTTTGTCGGTTACCTTGTAGTAGTTCTAGTCTTTGTCGGTTACCTTGTAGTAGTTCTGGTCTCTGTCGGTTACCTTGTAGTAGTTGTAGTCTTTGTCGGTTACCTTGTAGTAGTTCTAGTCTTTGTCGGTTACCTTGTAGTAGTTCTAGTCTTTGTCGGTTACCTTGTAGTAGTTCTGGTCTCTGTCGGTTACCTTGTAGTAGTTGTAGTCTTTGTCGGTTACCTTGTAGTAGTTCTAGTCTTTGTCGGTTACCTTGTAGTAGTTCTAGTCTTTGTCGGTTACCTAGTAGTAGTTCTAGTCTCTGTCGGTTACCTTGTAGTAGTTGTAGTCTTTGTCGGTTACCTTGTAGTAGTTCTAGTCTTTGTCGGTTACCTTGTAGTAGTTCTAGTCTTTGTCGGTTACCTTGTAGTAGTTCTGGTCTCTGTCGGTTACCTTGGTGTAGTTCTAGTCTTTGTCGGTTACCTTGGTGTAGTTCTAGTCTTTGTCGGTTACCTTGTAGTGGTTCTAGTCTCTGTCCGTTACCTTGTAGTAGTTCTAGTCTCTGTCGGTTACCTTGTAGTAGTTCTACTCTTTGTCGGTTACCTTGTAGTAGTTCTAGTCTTTGTCGGTTACCTTGTAGTAGTTCTGGTCCCTGTTGGTTACCTCCTAGTAGTTCTAGTCTTTGTTGGTTACCTCGTAGTAGTTCTAGTCTTTGTCGGTTACCTTGTAGTAGTTCTAGTCTTTGTCAGTTACCTTGTAGTAGTTCTAGTCTTTGTCGGTTACCTTGTAGTAGTTCTAGTCTTTGTCGGTTACCTTATAGTAGTTCTAGTCTTTGTCGGTTACCTTGTAGTAGTTCTAGTCTCTGTCAGTTACCTTGTAGTAGTTGTAGTCTCTGTCGGTTACCTTGTAGTAGTTCTAGTCTTTGTCGGTTACCTTGTAGTAGTTCTAGTCCCTGTTGGTTACCTTGTAGTAGTTGTAGTCTCTGTCGGTTACCTTGTAGTAGTTCTAGTCTCTGTCGGTTACCTTGTAGTAGTTCTAGTCTTTGTCGGTTACCTTGTAGTAGTTCTGGTCTTTGCCGGTTACCTTGTAGTAGTTCTAGTCTTTGTCGGTTACCTTGTAGTAGTTCTAGTCTTTGTCGGTTACCTTGTAGTAGTTCTGGTCTTTGTCGGTTACCTTGTAGTAGTTCTAGTCTTTGTCGGTTACCTTGTAGTAGTTCTGGTCTTTGTCGGTTACCTTGTAGTAGTTCTAGTCCCTGTTGGTTACCTTGTAGTAGTTCTAGTCTTTGTCGGTTACCTTATAGTAGTTCTAGTCTTTGTCGGTTACCTTGTAGTAGTTGTAGTCTCTGTCGGTTACCTTGTAGTAGTTCTAGTCTCTGTCGGTTACCTTGTAGTAGTTCTAGTCTCTGTCGGTTACCTTGTAGTAGTTCTGGTCTTTGCCGGTTACCTTGTAGTAGTTCTAGTCTTTGTCGGTTACCTTGTAGTAGTTCTAGTCTTTGTCGGTTACCTTGTAGTAGTTCTGGTCTTTGTCGGTTACCTTGTAGTAGTTCTAGTCTTTGTCGGTTACCTTGTAGTAGTTCTGGTCTTTGCCGGTTACCTTGTAGTAGTTCTAGTCTTTGCCGGTTACCTCGTAGTAGTTCTGGTCTTTGCCGGTTACCTCGCAGTAGTTCTGGTCTTTGTCGGTTACCTTGTAGTAGTTCTAGTCTTTGCCGGTTACCTCGCAGTAGTTCTGGTCTTTGTCGGTTACCTTGTAGTAGTTCTGGTCTTTGCTGGTTATCTCGCAGTAGTTCTAGTCTTTGTCGGTTACCTTGTAGTAGTTCTAGTCTTTGTCGGTTACCTTGTAGTAGTTCTAGTCTTTGTCGGTTACCTTGTAGTAGTTCTAGTTGTTGTCGGTAACCTTGTAGTAGTTCTAGTCTTTGTCGGTTACCTTGTAGTAGTTCTAGTCTTTGTCGGTTACCTTGTAGTAGTTCTGGTCTTTGTCGGTTACCTTGTAGTAGTTCTAGTCTTTGCCGGTTACCTCGCAGTAGTTCTGGTCTTTGTCGGTTACCTTGTAGTAGTTCTGGTCTTTGCCGGTTACCTTGTAGTAGTTCTAGTCTTTGCCGGTTACCTCGCAGTAGTTCTGGTCTTTGTCGGTTACCTTGTAGTAGTTCTGGTCTTTGCCGGTTACCTTGTAGTAGTTCTAGTCTTTGCCGGTTACCTCGCAGTAGTTCTGGTCTTTGTCGGTTACCTCGCAGTAGTTCTGGTCTTTGTTGGTTACCTCCTAGTAGTTCTAGTCTTTGTCGGTTACCTCGTAGTAGTTCTAGTCTTTGTCGGTTACCTTGTAGTAGTTCTAGTCTTTGTCGGTTACCTTGTAGTAGTTCTAGTCTTTGTCGGTTACCTTGTAGTAGTTCTAGTCGTTGTCGGTTACCTTGTAGTAGTTGTAGTCTCTGTCGGTTACCTTGTAGTAGTTCTAGTCTTTGTCGGTTACCTTGTAGTAGTTCTAGTCTTTGTCGGTTACCTTGTAGTAGTTCTAGTCTTTGTCGGTTACCTTGTAGTAGTTCTGGTCCCTGTTGGTTACCTCCTAGTAGTTCTAGTCTTTGTCGGTTACCTTGTAGTGGTTCTAGTCTTTGTCGGTTACCTTGTAGTAGTTCTAGTCGTTGTCGGTTACCTTGTAGTAGTTCTAGTCTTTGTCGGTTACCTTATAGTAGTTCTAGTCTTTGTCGGTTACCTTGTAGTAGTTCTAGTCGTTGTCGGTTACCTTGTAGTAGTTCTAGTCTTTGTCGGTTACCTTGTAGTAGTTCTAGTCTTTGTCGGTTACCTTGTAGTAGTTCTAGTCTTTGTCGGTTACCTTGTAGTAGTTCTGGTCTTTGTCGGTTACCTTGTAGTAGTTCTGGTCTTTTTCGGTTACCTTGTAGTAGTTCTGGTCTTTGACGGTTACCTTGTAGTAGTTCTAGTCGTTGTCGGTTACCTTGTAGTAGTTCTAGTCTTTGTCGGTTACCTTGTAGTAGTTCTAGTCTTTGTCGGTTACCTTGTAGTAGTTCTAGTCTTTGTCGGTTACCTTGTAGTAGTTCTAGTCTTTGTCGGTTACCTTGTAGTAGTTCTAGTCTTTGTGGGTTACCTTGTAGTAATTCTAGTCTTTGTTGGTTACCTTGTAGTAGTTCTAGTCTTTGTCGGTTACCTTGTAGTGGTTCTAGTCTCTGTCGGTTACCTTGTAGTAGTTCTAGTCTCTGTCGGTTACCTTGTAGTAGTTGTAGTCTCTGTCGGTTACCTTGTAGTAGTTCTAGTCTTTGTCGGTTACCTTGTAGTAGTTCTAGTCCCTGTCGGTTACCTTGTAGTAGTTGTAGTCTCTGTCGGTTACCTTGTAGTAGTTCTAGTCTCTGTCGGTTACCTTGTAGTAGTTCTAGTCTTTGTCGGTTACCTTGTAGTAGTTCTGGTCCCTGTTGGTTACCTCCTAGTAGTTCTAGTCTTTGTCGGTTACCTTGTAGTAGTTCTAGTCTTTGTCGGTTACCTTGTAGTAGTTCTAGTCTTTGTCGGTTACCTTGTAGTAGTTCTAGTCTTTGTCGGTTACCTTGTAGTAGTACTAGTCTTTGTCGGTTACCTTGTAGTAGTTCTAGTCTTTGTCGGTTACCTTGTAGTAGTTCTAGTCTCTGTCCGTTACCTTGTAGTAGTTGTAGTCTCTGTCGGTTACCTTGTAGTAGTTCTAGTCTCTGTCCGTTACCTTGTAGTAGTTGTAGTCTCTGTCGGTTACCTTGTAGTAGTTCTAGTCTTTGTCGGTTACCTTGTAGTGGTTCTAGTCTCTGTCGGTTACCTTGTAGTAGTTCTAGTCTCTGTCGGTTACCTTGTAGTAGTTGTAGTCTCTGTCGGTTACCTTGTAGTAGTTCTAGTCTTTGTCGGTTACCTTGTAGTAGTTCTAGTCCCTGTCGGTTACCTTGTAGTAGCTGTAGTCTCTGTCGGTTACCTTGTAGTAGTTCTAGTCTCTGTCGGTTACCTTGTAGTAGTTCTAGTCTTTGTCGGTTACCTTGTAGTAGTTCTGGTCCCTGTTGGTTACCTCCTAGTAGTTCTAGTCTTTGTCGGTTACCTTGTAGTAGTTCTAGTCTTTGTCGGTTACCTTGTAGTAGTTCTAGTCTTTGTCGGTTACCTTGTAGTAGTTCTAGTCTTTGTCGGTTACCTTGTAGTAGTACTAGTCTTTGGCGGTTACCTTGTAGTAGTTCTAGTCTTTGTCGGTTACCTTGTAGTAGTTCTAGTCTCTGTCCGTTACCTTGTAGTAGTTGTAGTCTCTGTCGGTTACCTTGTAGTAGTTCTAGTCTCTGTCCGTTACCTTGTAGTAGTTGTAGTCTCTGTCGGTTACCTTGTAGTAGTTCTAGTCTTTGTCAGTTACCTTGTAGTAGTTCTGGTCCCTTTTGGTTACCTCCTAGTAGTTCTAGTCTTTGTCGGTTACCTTGTAGTAGTTCTAGTCTTTGTCGGTTACCTTGTAGTAGTTCTAGTCTTTGTCGGTTACCTTGTAGTAGTTCTGGTCCCTGTTGGTTACCTCCTAGTAGTTCTAGTCTTTGTCGGTTACCTTGTAGTAGTTCTAGTCTTTGTCGGTTACCTTGTAGTAGTTCTAGTCTTTGTCGGTTACCTTGTAGTAGTTCTAGTCTTTGTCGGTTACCTTGTAGTAGTTCTAGTCTTTGTCGGTTACCTTGTAGTAGTTCTAGTCTTTGTCGGTTACCTTGTAGTAGTTCTAGTCTTTGTCGGTTACCTTGTAGTAGTTCTAGTCTTTGTCGGTTACCTTGTAGTAGTTCTAGTCTTTGTCGGTTACCTTGTAGTAGTTCTAGTCTTTGTCGGTTACCTTGTAGTAGTTCTAGTCTTTGTCGGTTACCTTGTAGTAGTTCTAGTCTTTGTCGGTTACCTTGTAGTAGTTCTAGTCTTTGTCGGTTACCTTGTAGTAGTTCTGGTCTCTGTCGGTTACCTCCTAGTAGTTCTAGTCTTTGTCGGTTACCTTGTAGTAGTTCTAGTCTTTGTCGGTTACCTTGTAGTAGTTCTAGTCTTTGTCGGTTACCTTGTAGTAGTTCTAGTCTTTGTCGGTTACCTTGTAGTAGTTCTAGTCTTTGTCGGTTACCTTGTAGTAGTTCTAGTCTTTGTCGGTTACCTTGTAGTAGTTCTAGTCTTTGTCGGTTACCTTGTAGTAGTTCTAGTCTTTGTCGGTTACCTTGTAGTAGTTCTAGTCTTTGTCGGTTACCTTGTAGTAGTTCTAGTCTTTGTCGGTTACCTTGTAATAGTTCTGGTCCTCAGCCACCGCCTTGGAGAGACCAAAGTCGCTAATCTTGGCGTAATGCTGGGTGACCAGCAGCACGTTCCTGGCGGCCAGGTCCCTGTGGACAAAGTTATGCTCCTCCAGGTACTTCATGCCCATGGACACCTGGTGGACCAGCTCGCACATGTTCTTTAAGGTGGTATTCCTGCAGATCACCAGACGTTACAACTTCTGACAGATCACGTGAGTAATAATGTCAGAATCTCCACCGCAGTGGAGAACCGCTGGCAGACACCCACTGCCACCCATGCACACCACACGTACGTGTTCCTCTGCAGGAACTTGTGGAGGGGTCCCAGACCAGCCAGCTCCATGACCAGCATGAGGTTCTCTGCCTCACAGATGCCGATCATACGGACGATGTAGGGGTTGTCCAGCTGCTGCATGACGTTAGCTTCTCGCAGCATCTCCTCCCGCACCGACGGGTTGTTGTCATCGTTCTTCAAGATCTTAACCGCCACCGGTTTCTCCGTCCTGACACACAGGAGAGGTCGGGTGAGGAGGACCCCAACCAGGAAACGAGAGTAAGGAGAATCACGCTGTGGTAGCATTGGTGCATTCTGGGTACTGTAGGTCTAATCCCATTCGAACAAATGGAGTATATTATTCATGCTTTGATTGTGTTTGTGTGTATTCAGCCGAACAAAAGAATACTTGTGTTTACGTTTGCTTAGAATGAGTCCTTTCTGTCTCCAGGAGGGGGCGCGGCCTCTTACACGGTCTCTGCAACGTCTAGCAACCATATTTCTAGAGCGGAATAACCTTGTATTAAGCTGCAATGCAGCTAACTACCGTTAGCCAGATATCGCTACAACGAAGGGGAACAGATGATAGTACTGGTTGTCTAACGTGAAAACTTTGACCCATAGGTTTGCAAAATGAGTAACTAAATATAACCTTGACCAGGAAATGCGGTTACAGAAAATGAACGAACGAATGAACGAACGAACGAACGAGGGGCGAACGAACGAATGAACGAACGAACGAGGGGCGAACAAACGAACGAAAGAGCGAGCGAAAGTACGAACGAGGGATGAACGAACGAGCGAGCGAATGAACGAACGAACGAGGGGCGAACGAACGAATGAACGAACGAACGAGCGAGCGAACAAGCGAACGAAAGAGCGAGCGAAAGTACGAACGAGGGACGAACGAACGAGCGAACGAGCGAACAAGCGAGCGAACGGACGAACGAACGAGGGACGAACGAACGAACGAACGAACGAGAGACGAACGAACGAACGAACGAGGGGCGAACGAACGAATGAACGAACGAACGAGCGAGCGAACAAGCGAACGAAAGAGCGAGCGAAAGTACGAACGAGGGATGAACGAACGAGCGAACGAGCGAGCAGACGAACGAACGAACGAGCGAGCGAACAAGCGAGCAGACGGACGAACGAACGAGCGAGCGAACAAGCGAGCAGACGGACGAACGAACGAGGGACGAACGAACGGACGAACGAACGAGGGACGAACGAATGAACGAACGAACGAGAGACGAACGAACGAACAAGCGAGCGAATGAACGAACGAGCGAGCGAACGGGCGAAAGCTGTCAATCCACTGTTTTATACAAGCGATCCCCCGATAGAACGCCTCTAAATAAATCAAATGTGGACTAAATGGGACCGACGTTCAGGAAGCTACGTCCGAAATCCATCGTTTTTGTAAGAAAAAGACAAACGCGTCTCTACGAGACTAATATATGAACTGTGAGAATCAAACATGGTACAAGATACACATCCGAGTCTCGACTTGTAACCACCAAAGTTGGGCTAAATCGAATCGATGGAGAGGAATTTATGTCCGAAAGAATGGAAATAAGAAGCTCCTCCTACTGAGGTAGCTAGGTAGCGCACTAAGACCAGCTTTTGCAGGTTCTGCAGGTTTTGCGTGGGAATTATGACTGTGGAGAATAAAGGTGTGGAGGGAACGCGGTCTGCAGAGGTCAGACGGTGGACCACCCTGACGGCGGCGGTGGTTTCTGAGCGTGACGTACTTCCTCATTCTGTAGATGCCCTTGATGACGGTTCCAAAGTTCCCCGAGCCCAGCTCTCCGTCCTCCAGGAAGAGCTGGTTGCGGTCCACCGTGGAAGTCCTGAGTTCATCGGGGTCCGCGTAGGGACTCTCGTAGACCTCCGTGTCCATGGGCATGGCCTCTGCTGGAGACTGAACACTTTGGAGGGATGGCGACGGACTGGTGGACCAATTAGATCTTCTCATATCTTATTAGAAATTCAGCCAATAACAAACATTCAGTTTGTCTTTGTCATTAAACTTCATGGATTCACTCTTAAAAAAAAGACTTTTTGTAGCTGCTTCATTTATCAGCAGATAAAAAACGTTTGTCTTTTGATTGACATCAAATGTGTGGATTTTACAACGCAGACAGACAGACAGAAAGACAGACAGACAGATAGACAGACAGACAGACAGACAGGCAGGCAGACAGACAGGCAGATAGAGAAGCAGACAGACAGAAAGACAGATAGACAGACAGATAGACGGACAGGCGGACAGACAGGCAGATAGAGAGGCAGACAGACAGACAGACAGACAGACAGACAGACAGGTAGGCAGGCAGGCAGGCAGACAGACATATAGACAGACAGGCGGACAGACAGACAGATAGCGAGGCAGACAGACAGACAGACAGACAGACAGACGGACAGACAGGCAGACAGGCAGATAGAGAAGCAGACAGACAGAAAGACAGATAGATAGACGGACAGACAGATAGACGGACAGGCGGACAGATAGACAGACAGACAGGCAGGCAGACAGGCAGATAGAGAAGCAGACAGACAGACAGACAGGCAGGCAGACAGGCAGACAGGCAGATAGAGAAGCAGACAGACAGACAGACAGACAGACGGACAGACAGACAGACAGACAGACAGACAGACGGACAGGCAGACAGACAGAACTCACTTTTGAAGGAGGGCTGGCTGATGGGTACTCCGCTTTCATAAGTGTTGAGATTTTCCTGATTGTGTCGTGACCCTTGACTCTGTGATCAAACGTTAGAGAGATGAAACACACTGAAGGCATCTTTGCACAGGGGGCGGGGCTAAACTACCAACCCTCGCGCGTGACACTGGATGGAACCCGTATGACAGTGAAGAGAGGTTCTGATGGATGTTGGTATCCAAACGTCAGAATTTGACCTGAAGTTCTCCACATCTTCATCTTCACCACTCACTCAGACGCCTTTCATGTAAACATGTGACGCACACCGATCAGCCATAACATTACAACCCCAAACAGCTCAGAGTCAGCATGGATCGTCTGGTTACCGTGGTAACATGTCAGACTGATACATATGTATGTATCCCAGACTCTCTCACTCGCCCTCTCTCTCTCTCTCTCTCTCAACCCCACCTGACAAGCTCACTGATGCATGGGGGGAGTGAAGGCTCATCCCAGCGAAGAGCTGCTGCATCACAAACTGCCGTAACGTTGATGCAGGTTCTGACAGAAAGGAGTCAGAACACACAGCGACATGGTACCGAGGTTTTGGGGGACCCGTGTTGTAGGGAGTTGGCTGGTTTTAATGTTATGGCTGATACACGTCCTATCTTCCCCTCAGCATCACTGTGACATGGCGTCCTTGTAGGAGGTTTCACACACACATGAGAGGAGGAAAGCCAATGCGTTCAAAGCAGCGGTTTGGAACAGAACCGGGTCTTTCGGGTCTTCATTTTTCTTTGGACCGGATCGAAACATAAGAATCCTCAAGAATCTGTTACCCCTGAAAAGCGCTGCCTGTCCATGACCCCTGCTTTGTCACGAGAGCGTGAAGCGCGTTCACACTCAGGAACCATGTTGGACCCGGTGGGTTCTACTAGAACGCCAACATGCTGGAAATGATTTTACATTCAAGCTTTGGAGGAAGCAGAAATTATAATTATAATAATGGAGAGGAAAAGCGTGAGGAGATTGTTAGTCAGCAGAAATCAAGCAAACTCACACCAGGGCCAAAGTTAAGAAAGGAGGAGGAGGAGGAGGAGGAGGAGGAGGAGGAGGAGGAGGAGGAGGAGGAGGAGGAGGAGGAGGAGCACCTTCTTACGGCCCGGTAGGGGAACAGCTCTGAGTTTGGAGATAATCCCATCTGCTGCGTTTTGCTGGAAACAAGGGGCGAGAGAGGTTGTCATCAGGTGAGCGGGTGAAGGTGAGGTCATGTGATCATTACAGAAGATCTACGGCGGTTCTGGTAACTATCGGACACGCCCACTCACTACAGAACCCGAACAGAACAGAATTCTGTCTGGAGTCACAAACACGTGAATTTTGGAGCATTAAGTCTTAAAGGATGTTTTTTCTTTTTTTTATCTTGAGCAGATTGTGAGATTTGTTAGCAGCTAAGCTACGTGTGCATCATTAATAAGAGTCCCTGTGAAACTACCACTGTGTAGGAACTTTTATACATTAACTGTGAAACTGACTGTTTCACTGTGTGAACCTGGACTATTTTGGTTTCCTCTGAGGAACCCACTGAGTGAATTCCACTAGTTTCTAGAACAGTGAATAATAATAAGTAATAATAATAATAATAGAGTAATAATAATAATAATAATAATAATAGAGTAATAATAATAATAATAATAGAATAATAGTAATAGAGTAATAATAATAATAATAATAGAGTAGTAATAATAATAATAGAGTAATAAGGATAATAATAATAATAATAATAATAGAGTAATAATAATAATAATAATAGTAATAATAATAATAATAGAGTAATAATGATAATAATAATAATAATAGAGTAATAATAATAATAATAATAATAGAATAATAATAATATAGTTATAATAATAATAATAATAGAGTAGTAATAATAATAATAATAGAGTAGTAATAATAATAATAGAGTAATAATAATAATAATAATAATAATAGTAATAATAATAATAATAATAATAGAGTAATAATAATAATAGTAATAATAATAATAGAGTAATAAGGATAATAATAATAATAATAATAGAGTAATAATAATAATAATAATAATAGTAATAATAATAATAATAGAGTAATAATGATAATAATAATAATAATAATAGAGTAATAATAATAATAATAACAATAATAATAATAATAGAGTAATAATAATAATAATAATAACAATAATAATAATAATAATAGAATAATAATAATAATAATAGAGTAATAATGATAATAATAATAATAATAGAGTAGTAATAATAATAATAGTAATAATAATAATAATAATAATAGTAATAGTAATAATGATAATAGAGTAATAATAATAATAATAATAATAATAATAATAATAGTAATAATAGAGTAATAATAATAATAATAGAGTAATAATAGAGTAATAATGACAATAATAATAATAATAATAATAATAGTAATAATGATAATAGAGTAATAATAATAATAATAATAATAATAATAATAATAATAATAATAGTAATAATAGAGTAATAAGGATAATAATAATAATAATAGAGTAATAATAATAATAATAATAGTAATAATAATAATAATAGAGTAATAATGATAATAATAATAATAATAGAGTAATAATAATAATAATAATAATAATAGAATAATAATAATATAGTTATAATAATAATAATAATAGAGTAGTAATAATAATAATAATAGAGTAGTAATAATAATAATAGAGTAATAATAATAATAATAATAATAATAGTAATAATAATAATAATAATAATAGAGTAATAATAATAATAGTAATAATAATAATAGAGTAATAAGGATAATAATAATAATAATAATAGAGTAATAATAATAATAATAATAGTAATAATAATAATAATAGAGTAATAATGATAATAATAATAATAATAATAGAGTAATAATAATAATAATAACAATAATAATAATAATAGAGTAATAATAATAATAATAATAACAATAATAATAATAATAATAGAATAATAATAATAATAATAGAGTAATAATGATAATAATAATAATAATAGAGTAGTAATAATAATAACAATAATAATAATAATAATAGAATAATAATAATAATAATAGAGTAATAATGATAATAATAATAATAATAGAGTAGTAATAATAATAATAATAGTAATAATAGAGTAATAATAATAATAATAGAGTAATAATAGAGTAATAATAATAATAATAATAGAGTAATAATGACAATAATAATAATAATAATAATAGTAATAATGATAATAGAGTAATAATAATAATAATAATAATAATAATAGTAATAATAGAGTAATAATAATAATAATAGAGTAATAATAGAGTAATAATAATAATAATAATAATAATAATAGAGTAATAATGACAATAATAATAATAATAATAATAATAATAATAATAATAATAATAGAGTAATAATGACAATAATAATAATAATAATAATAGAGTAATAATAATAATAATAATAACAGTAATCCTTATCCACCTTCATAATTTAATGTAGAATTTCTATATTTGCTGTTAAAAGATTCCTTCATTCAAAATGTTGCAGAAGAAGAGAAACTTAGATTTCTGCTTACATCAGAGTTTGAAGTTACGCTAAAAAAAAGAAAAGCTGAATTAGATAAAATTATTATTATTCTCCTTCTGGGACTTTTGCTGCTCGGGGAAAATGTGGTTTCTAGCAGAGGAAAGAAAAGCTGACAAGTAACTCCTCGGTCCTCTAAAACCTTTTTCACCGACACTCTAAAAACAAATAATCAGCACAAATAATTCTCTCATTCTTGTGGTTGAATAAATAAACAGATCATGTTCCTGAGTGAACGGCAGAGAAACTTTTACTCATAACTAAGGAAACGTCCTCCCAAACACAAAGTCTGAGGTTCTAGATGTTCCAGCAGCAACATCAGCAGACAGAACCTCCTGACAGCTGGAGGTATTCTGGACCATTCCTCTCTCCAGAACTGTTTCAGTGCAGAAACACTGGAGGTTCTGTTAGCAGGAACTGATCTTCTCAGGTCCACCAAAAAGTCTCAGTGGAGTTCAGGTCCAGACTATGACCAGGAACCTTCACCTTGCTCCTGGAGGACACCTGGAAGGTGGTCCACTTCTGTGCAGGTCCACTAATGGTCCTGGTCTCCTCCATGTGTAGATGATGTGTCCCAATGAAGAACCGTGGAGTCCCAGAAAGTTAGAAACATCTCCAGAACCCATCCCACATTGATGGACTTCAATCACCTCCTGGAATTTCTGTTGATTTTGGCACAGTTTGCTTCTGGTGAGACCTCAGAGACAACTTCCTGCTCCTGAAGACGGTCCACTGGAGTGATGGTCTGAACA
>JBBDHG010000472.1:452500-457500 GCA_037951165.1 Lophius americanus
GATCACCTTCTCCAGCCGGGGCCTCTGGCTGATGATGGCCTGCTCCAGAGCAGTTCCCTACACACACACACACACACACATGCACACACACACACACACACACACGCACACACACGCACACATCAGCCTCACCCATCCAGTCACCTGTGTCTCACCTGTATTCATAGCCTATCACCACCAGCCTCACCCATCCAGTCACCTGTGTCTCACCTGTATTCATACCCTATCACCATTAGCCTCACCCATCCAGTCACCTGTGTCTCACCTGTATTCATACCCTATCACCATTAGCCTCACCCATCCAGTCACCTGTGTCTCACCTGTATTCATACCCTATCACCATTAGCCTCACCCATCCAGTCACCTGTGTCTCACCTGTATTCTTAGCCTATCACCATTAGCCTCACCCATCCAGTCACCTGTGTCTCACCTGTATTCATACCCTATCACCATTAGCCTCACCCATCCAGTCACCTGTGTCTCACCTGTATTCATAGCCTATCACATATGACACTCTCTCCATTCATCTGGGTCTTACATGCTGCTGGTTTGATCGCCCTCCACCTGCCCATCTCCACCTGGTCCCAAGAGATCCATCCGCCCAATCATCCATCAGCCTCAGCAGAGTCATCAGTCACCACCACCAGTATCCAGACTCCACAGGGGGTTTATTCCAGGCTGCTGCTGCTCAGAGCAGAGACCCTTCAAGCACACGCACCAAAGACCTTCTAACAGACCAATCATCATCTGTTGTAACAAATCATCCATCTTCTCCTCATTCTCCATCTTGAACCGCCTCTCACCTTCTTACTCCACCCACTTCTACTTCTCACAGGTTTATGGGATGGCGCTCACTCACCTGCAGGTTCCAGGTCTGCTGCACGTACTCTCGGATCAGCTGCTGCTTCAGGTCCTCATACGGTCCCACCTTCGGCTGCATGTTCTTGGGCCTGTTGCAGGGCTTCTTCAGCAGACACACCAGGCCGTCCATCTCCTGGGAGTGGTAGTCCACCACGTCCACGGGGGTCCGGTAGCTCTTCCCCCCAACTATAGCATAAGATTCATTGGGGTCTCTCTCGATGGTGTAGTGGTAGCAGCGGCCCGAGAACGACACGGAGAGGGCGAAGCCGCCCAGGTAGTTGCGGCTCTGACGCAGCAGGTAGGAGCCGTTGGTCAAGCCCGCCTGCTGCAGGAAGTCCTCCGCCTCCTCCCTGGTGATGTTACCGTAGAAGAACGGTAACGCGTTCACTTTGTCCGCCATGTTCGGTGTCTGGACCGCGACTCCCTGAAGGAGTTCTGATCAGGATGGACCTGAAACGATGACGCCACAAAATCTATTTAAAAGAGAAGAAGTTGTTTTGCATGCTATCTGGTTACCATGGTTACCTGTCAGTGGGGGGATATACTACTTCGGTCATAACTTCGGACATAACTTTGGACATGTCTTCGGACATGACATCGGACATAACTTCTGACATAACTTCTGACATAACTTTGGACATGACTTCGGACATGACATCGGACATAACTTCGGTAATACTTCGGACATGACTTCGGACATAACTTCAGACGTAACTTCGGACAGACATCGGACATAACTTCAGACGTAACTTCGGACAGACATCGGACATAACTTCAGATATATCTTCGGACATAACTTCGGACATAAATTCGGACATACTATGGACATAACTTCGGACATAACTTCGGACAGACATCGGACATGACATAGGACATAACTTCGGACATTTCTCCTGACATAACTTCGGACATAGCTTCTGACATAACTTCTGACATAACTTCGGACATAATTTCGGACAGACATCGGACATGACATAGGACATGACATAGGACATAACTTCGGACATAACTTCTGACATAACTTCGGACATAACTTCTGACATAACTTCGGACATAAATTCTGACATAACTTCAGACATAACTTCGGACATAACTTCGGACAGACATAGGACATGACATAGGAAATGACATAGGACATAACTTCGGACATAACTTCGGACATAACTTCGAAGATAACTTCTGACATAACTTCGGACATAACTTCGGACATAACTTCGGACATAACTTCGGACATAACTTCTGACATAACTTCTGACATAACTTCGGACATAACTTCTGACATAACTTCGAAGATAACTTCTGACATAACTTCGGACATAACTTCGGACATAACTTCGGACATAACTTCTGACATAACTTCTGACATAACTTCTGACATAACTTCGGACATAACTTCGGACATAACTTCGGACATAACTTCGGACAGACATAGGACATAACTTCGGACATAACTTCGGACATAACTTCGGACATACCTTCGGACATAACTTCGGACATAACTTCGGACAGACATAGGACATAACTTCGGACATAACTTCGGACATAACTTCGGACATACCTTCGGACATAACTTCGGACATAACTTCGGACAGACATAGGACATAACTTCGGACATAACTTCTGACATAACTTCTGACATAACTTCTGACATAACTTCGGACATACCTTCGGACATAGCTTCTGACATAACTTCTGACATAACTTCTGACATAACTTCTGACATAACTTCGGACATAACTTCGGACAGACATAGGACATAACTTCGGACATAACTTCGGACATAACTTCGGACATAACTTCGGACAGACATCGGACATGACATAGGACATGACATAGGACATGACATAGGACATGACATAGGACATGACATAGGACATAACTTCACATTTAGTTTGAGGAGTTCGCTCAGGGGACTTGGGGTTTTTTCAGGTACACACTCTAGTTTTAACCAACTTTGATTTTAATAGATCCAAAGACAGAAAGCAGAATTTTCCGGCGCTGACTTCCTCCGTCAAACAGTACATCTCTTCAAAAGTACATGAACGTACAAAGAAAAAAACGCTGTTAAAACTTTAGGCATCAGAAGACTTTTCTAGAAACCTTTATTGTATTTTGATCGTTTGTGTTTGTGTGATCCTCTTTCTTTGGTCTGAATAAAGTTCAAAGGCAGTTTTGATGGACAAGGGGCAGAAGGTGATGTGTTCAGGGACAGTAGGTGAAAGCGTTAATGGAGTTAATGGACGTGAATGGGATTAAACAGAAGTTCTAAATGTTGATTTTCAAACGCTTTCGATCCGTTGGCCTCCAGAATGAATCAAAACTTACTTTTTAAAACACACAGTTAAAAGAAAACTGTTTGTGTTGAGAGAATCTGACGTGCAGCTTCAGGACAGACGGACCGACAGGGAAAAAAGGCAACGAACGCGGCGTTATTAATAATTCTTGTCTGCAGTTGTTAAAAACAGAAGAAGAAGAAGATTCCAGAAAATGAAAGTGCCTGAAGGCGTTTTTTTGAAAGTATTCATCAGATTTGCAGGAAAACTACCAGACGCAGAATTCAATCTCTTATTTTTCCACCATTTACAAACAGCGTTTTTCAAAAACAGAGTCAGTAAAGTGAGAGGAAAAGGAAGGCGAGCCTTTTTGAGGGACTTACTGGTTAGAGTCTGAGGTCCGCTGAGGTCCTCGAGGCTCTTCTAGGCGTCATCTCTCAGTCGTTTGGTCGCCGTCGACGCCATTGACCAGCGAGTGAAAAGTGAGTGAGGTGGAAAGCGCGGCTGGTTGACCCCGGCGGCTGCTCGGCGCATCAACGGCAGCTGTGACGGTTTTGGCCCACAGAAAGCTTCCTCATTTTCTAGAACTTCCCCGACATTTGAATTCTTTTACTTCCTTTTTTCTTCTTCTTTTCTCTCGACACCGACCAGCCTGTGTGCAACGAGGGGGAAAGAAATGTTCAGCCGCTCACGTGACGCCGCTGACGGCTCGAAGCATCCGAACGCGTTTATCCGTTTATCTTCAAAGCAGGATTCATGAGAAAGACGGAAAGTCCAGACAAATACACAATCAGACATTATTATCACTTACTAATATACACTTTATTATTGTGATAAATATATGTACTAACTATCTTACATATATAGTATTATAATATATATGTACTAACTATCTTATATATATTATCATTATATATATGTACTAACCATCTTATATATAGTATTATTATAAATGTACTAACAATCTTATATATAGTATTATAATATATATGTACTAACAATCTTATATATATTATCATTATATATATGTACTAACCATCTTATATATTTAAAATTATAATATATATGTACTAACTATCTAATATATAGTATAATAATATATATGTACAAACTATCTTATATATATTATATATATATATATGTACTAACCATCTTATATATTTAAAATTATAATATATATTTACTAATAAACTAATATAAATTATTAGAATATATATTTACTAACTATCTTATATATAATTAGAATATATATTTACTAGTAGACTAAAACACAGTATATTATTATAATATGTATTAATTAATATATAACATTTAAAGCCTTAGAAAATTAATGTTTTAATTCTCTTTAAGCCACTATTGATAATTATAATCTAATTATTTTAAAACAATTAATTAAATGGGTTTTTTTGTCTTTTATTGTCTATTTATGTTTTTGTTTTTTAAATATATTTACATAAAATTATATTTTTTGTATTATATATATTTTATTAGTGACAATATGATTTAAAAGAATAAATAAAAATGAGTTTTATGAGTCGTTTATTGTGTATCGTCATCCTATAAAAATGTTTTATAATTAAAGGGATTTATTTTAAGTTGGATTAAAATAATGTTTTTATTTCCAAATTCTTTTGTCTTATAGCTACAATCTATTAATAATTTAAAACAAATAATTAAGTTGTTCAATGTTTTTTTTTTTTTGTCTTTTATCGAATATTTATGTTTTTAATTTACAACCAAGTTATTTCCTAATTGTTCTATTTTGATTATAATGTTAAGATATAAATAAACAAAAATAATATAGAGCCTAAAACTTATAAAAGTAGGATTATTGTCATAATAGTAAATTGTCTATTGAATCATTTA
>JBBDHG010000472.1:465000-498319 GCA_037951165.1 Lophius americanus
GATCCCTTCTCGCCCTTCTTTCGCCACCAGGACCAGAACCCTGACCAGCAGTGGAAAGGATGAACGGACCATGTGACCCAGAGTGGGCTCAACCCCTCCACAGAGGTCACGTTTTCACCTCTGACTGTTTGTTTGTTCGCGTTATAACTTAAAATCCGATGGACAGATTTGCATCAAATTTCCCCCAGAGGTAGTTTGTGTTTTATCCTACAGTTGATTAAATTATGGTGAAGTTGGGTCATGACCTCACGACGTCACGGCGACAACATTATTGTGATTTCTAAACGAGATGGGGCACTTTTTCTGTTCTTCATTAATACCTCTGTCAATAATCAATCGATCTGCTTTAAATGTTACGGAGATATGTAGCCTGGTACCAGGAATCATCTCACCGGAAATGGAGCAGATCCGGAAGCGGATTTTATGATGAACTTTGTTGTTGTTTTTAAGGCCTGCTGTAAAAAAAAAACAAAAAAAACAAAACACACATACCAAAAGTTACATTTTAAATATATTGATCTGAAGGTTTGTGCAAAGTGAGTCTTTTTTACCTCCGGAAAGGACGCTAAGTTTTCACTCCTGTGCAAATATCTGTTTGTTTGTTTGTTTGTTTGTTTGTTTGTTTGTTTGTTTGTTTGTTTGTTTGTTTTACAGAAAAACTACAGGACATATTTGCATGAGATTTTACCCAAAGGCTTGTTTTAGTCAATCCTAGAGGAGCATAAATATATAACTTAATATATAATATAATATCATATCGTATCATATAATGTCATAAAATACAAAATATAATAAAATACTATCAAATCAAATAGTAAGCTTTTCAAAGTAGTGACGTCACAATCTGGCTTTTGCTGCCTCCTCCTTCCCCGGACTTCTCCGGACCACCCACGGGTGATCGGGCCTTCTGTTCTGCTGCCCCTCGTCTGTGGAATGCCCTCCCTGACCATCTCAGGGCTCCACAGACGACTGACACATTTTAAAAAGGACTTAAAACTTTCCTTTTTAGCAGAACCTATAACTTTAATTAACATTGCTGTTTTTTGATCATGTTTTTATATAGTTATTATTTTATTTTTTATTGATGCTTTTATCTGCTTTTACTTTGTAGAACTTTTGAGTTTGATCCAAATGTTAAGTGCGTTATAAATCAAATGTATTATTATTATTATTATGAAAATACCGATTCATATCCAGAGGGAATTGTATTATTTAGATGGCCGTCCAAAATAATATGATCTTATTGATTCTTCATCGTCGTCTTCCTTGGGTGAAGGTTTACTCTCTCCGAGTTTTTCTTCCCAGTTTATTTGTTTTGTTGGTTAGCAAGATTACGGAAACAAGAATGGACAGGTTTGCATGATATTTTACACAGTAAAGTAAGTTTTTGGAACGTCTGAGAGACGAATATACAGGGTAACATTTGCGTCACGCCTCACCATGTGACAACACTGATGACATCATCATTCTTTTTGGAATAACTCATCAATTAATGGACAGATGACGCTTTATTGAAATAACGTCTACCTTGGGCGTTGATCGCGCTTCTCTGCGTGCTTTCTAGTTTTTCAATTTAATCACAATCAGACAGTTTTACGCCGATGCCTCATCGATCCTTCTGCTAATCCTGGAGTATAGTGGACATTGTTTGGGATTATTACTATGGACAGGGTGGGCCGCTATCGGAGTCACCTCAAGCCTTTAAAGTCCTGCTCAGCTGATTGGTTGAGCTCATTTTGAGTCACTATTTCTTACTCAAAGACTGTGACTGAACCTGTTTATAATGCCAAAGAGTAAGGGGCCGAGGACGGAGCCCTGGGGGACACCACGGGTCAAAGGGGCCACCAAGGAGGAGGATAATTGACTTTTTTCCATGAAAACAAATTTAACCAACACAAAATTAGACAGCTGCTTATTGTGAAAGTACGTGTTTTAGTATCGTCAGTAAGAAAAAAATATGGGAAAATCATTGCTTTGAATATTCTTTTGGGGGGGATTTGTATCAAGTCACATAATTCTGTTAAGTGAGACCTCGAATGCTTAAATATACCAAATAAAAGATCTAGGACTTTTCATTGCCATGGTTGCTGCCCCTTTGACCCGTGGCGTCCCCCAGGGCTCCGTCCTCGGCCCCTTACTCTTTGGCATATACATGTTCTTACCGGGTCACATTACAAACCGTTTCTTTAATATCCTGTTAAACCGTTTGGTTGAACACTTTTAGAGTCTCTATTTCTTATTTAAAAATGTGACTGAACCAGTTTTTAATCAGACCCAGCGGCAGCATGTATAAGCTAAATAGTAAGGGGCCAGGAAATGAACCCTGAGGGACCCCACAGGCCAAAGCAGTCATTAACAATGGCTATTGATAAAGTCTGATTCATTAAGTATTTATTTTTGTCATATTAGTGTGTTAGGACTCAGTAAACAGAATTTTGTAACTCGATAGGATCAAAAAAAAGACTAATAAGGCTAAAATTGTTTTCTAAAAACATGCTTTACCAGGTACGTAAAACAGAGTTTGCATGAAATATCTCACTTCTTCTCAGTTCTTCACCTCCGCGCGTGCCTGTGAGCATGCGCGCGTGCATCCTAGATTCATTTCTCTAGCCTTTATTATGCAATGTCGTGGCTGCAACATGACATAAACTGTCCGAATGAGGCGGTTGAATGAATCGGTAGGCTTAATGTTGACGGTCACTCACCCTCTGGGATGCGATCTATGTCCTCTGATACGGGGATGAGAGACGAATGAAGGGATGTTCGAGTCTCAGCATCATCCTGTCATCGATTACCTCAAATGTTTCTGCAGGAGGGACGGAGCCTCAGCCGGGAGCTGCGGGAGAGCAGGCTGTCTTCCTATTGGTCCGTCTGGAATCCCTGCTGCTTTCCTATTGGTCTGCCTGGATCCTGCGCGTCTTCTTATTGGTCATTGATGAAAAAAAAAAAGTCACCGTGTTGTTTTATTAATCTGAACAGGATGTTTGTTATTTTCAGGAGAGTTCTTTTTTCATTATTTATAAGTTGTTTTTTTTGTGTTTATCAATTCATTTTATTTTTTTTTCATGTTTTTTGTGCTTATTCAATTTTGTGTCGCTTCTTCATTTTATTTTATGGTAAATAGAAAAATATGTAATTTTTGCCTATAGTTTTTTGTTGGTTATTTGGTCAATATTCAATATTTTTCTTAGTTATTATATTTCTGTGGTTATTTGTTTGTTTTTTGTTATTCATTTATTTTCAGGTTTTTTGTGGTTAGGATGTTTTCGTGGTTATTGTTTTTGTTATTAAATCATTATTTTTCAATTTTTTGGTGGTTAGGATGTTTTCCTGGTTATTTGTTTTTGTTATTAAATCATTATTTTTCAGTGTTTTTGTTGTTAGGTTGTTTTCCTGGTTATTTGTTTTGTTATTAAATCATTATTTTTCAGTGTTTTTGTTGTTAGGTTGTTTTCCTGGTTATTTGTTTTGTTATGAAATCATTATTTTTCAGTTTTTTGGTGGTTAGGATGTTTTTGGGGCTCATACAATGCACACTCTTTTATTTTGGCCTGTTCACTTTACTTCCCTTTCTTCTTGTATGGTGCTGTAACAACCTGGTTAAATAACGGGCTATCTAATCTTATTTTTTGATCAATTCACTCTTAATAAAAGGAAAGATTTATGAGAAAGTTATCCTATTTAAAATGAATAATCTGTGCATGTAGGGGAGTATGTAGGTTTTTTTTCACCTTTGTAGCCAAAGTGTTGGTTTTAATGGACTTTATACAAGTTCATCACACAGTAGTCCCTCTGGGTCACTGGACCCGAACGCCACATTTCATTAAAAAGAAATGTAGGAGTGTGTTCATGTACGGTTCTTCACAGAAAATGAGTTTCCGCCAACGCGTTCTGGGTAATGAAAGTAATAATTACAGCATTTTACAGACCTGAAAACCTCAAAAAGACCAGTGGCTACAGCCGGATGTCCCAGTTCAGGAGACCGGGTGAAGAACTCGTATGGTTTTTGCTATCATTGGTTTTTGACCGGCACCATTGTTCTGTAAATATGACAAAACGTCTACTCAAACATATCAGACTCTTTTGTTTTAATCATACATTTGACTTAAAACTAAAATGTGCCCAGTGCAATGATGTGGTGCCTGAACTGTGATCAGAAGGAGGAGGAAGGATGTTGAGAAGAAGGCAAAGGTGATGAGACAAGGAACGGATGATGATGAGAAAAGCCAGGAAATGTGATGAGAAAACCAGGAATGATATTGAGAAGAAGAAAAAATGATGATGATGAGGAGAATTAGGAGGGATGGTGATGAGAAGAAGAAGGACGAATAGTGATGAGAATAGGTATGAATTGTAAATAATGATTATGAGCAGATGAGGGGATGGTGATGAGGAGAAGGAGAGGGAAAAGTGATGAGGAGAAGGAGAAGGGATGGTGATGAGAAGAAGGAGAAGGGATGGTGATGAGGAGAAGGAGAAGGGATGGTGATGAGGAGAGTTAGGAGAAATGGTGAAAAGAAGAATAAGGAGGAATCATGATGTGAATAAGAGGTTTGGTGGTTAGGAGAGGAAGAGGAACCGTGACGAGAAGACGATATGATTATGAGAAGAAGGAGGAATGCGATGAATAAGGAGGAGAGGTGTTTAGAAGAAGGAGGAATGTGAAGATGAGGAATGGTACTGAGAAGGAACTATGAGGAGGAATAGTGATGAGATGAAGAGTGAACGGTGTTAATAAGGATAATGGAGAATGGGGATGAATTGAAGGATGATGAATAATTATTAAAAGATTGTTTTATATACATATGATAATGAGAGGTCCTGCCGCCAGATGTTCGTGCCGCTGTAGGGGAACAGTCGTGACGTCATCGTCCGGGGTTTCCTAGAGAAGTGAACCTACGGCGTCATGGCGGAGGCCGGTTGTCGGAACAACCTGAACTGAAATGCCCTCTTTCTACACTCGTGGTTGATCGAGGAGCGCCAGACTTTTCTAGCTTTCCAAACGGAAAACGGCACCCACCGGATCTTGGAGGAGGGAGAGGATCACGGACATAGTCGCGGTTCCACCGAGCTAAGTCGTTAGCGGCTGCTCTCCCTCACCGGGAGATAGCTGGCTGGCTAGCTAGCATTAGCATCAGCGCTTGCTAGCTCACCGCTCAAATAGAGGAATAGAAGCTCTCTGGAGGGCGAAGACGGATTTAAAAAACAATTTCACCCGCAACAAATTATCCCCAGGTGGCTTAAAGTGCCGAATTAACCACTTTACCCAGCAGGTAAGCGAACATGTTGATGAGGTAAAAGCCGCGAGAATGAAAACAAGATGGAAGTTAGCCGAGTTAGCATGGCTTGCAGCTTTAATACGGAATAATCTTAACACACTACCGTGGTTTAATGGTTCCACTGATGTTTAGATCGTAAAATGTGTCACGTTAACGGCCAGGTTTGGGATACAGCTCGGAAGTGAACATTCCAGCTGTTCCCTGCTCCGATTAACTCCCGCAAAGTTTTCCCATTTTGTTAGCCACCATGCTAGCATCGTGCTCCACCTCGCTAGCTAATGCTACAACTGAACTAACGCTCATTTCACCTCATAATTACAATTGATTTATAAAATACGACTCTATTTAATGTTTGACGCATCACTGTGCGGCCTGAACTATAACTGAAATCACAACTCTATTTTCATTGTTTTATAACGTTTAACCCGTAACTCCGTGAGGCTAGCATAACAAATACGCGCTAGCTAATTCCAATGCAGGCTATTATTATGCAGTAATAAAAAAGGAAATATAACTCAGAATAAGATTATTCCTACTCTATCAGATTATTGTACCATTTTTCTGGCTGAACCCTTAAAGTTAATTTCTCCCGTTCACCGCAGAATGGGGAATATTTGCGTCATTAGCCGGCATCAACTAGTTAGCTTCATGCTAGTCTGTAGCCACGCTTAGTCAAAATTGTTACCGTCACCGTTAATGAGAGCAGGTTTGGTCAAACCCCCGTTATTTTAACGGGTTTGGCTCCAAACTGGGGTTAAAGGGGTTATTTAGAGTGGAGCGTGGTGTGGAGGTGAACACGCTGCTTCCACACAGGCCTGATAGGCCTCTGTGAGGGAACAAATAAAGTTAACGTGGAGAATATTTACAGCAGCACAGCTCCACCTGGCCCACTTTTACATCCAGGTAGTTACATCAATAAATGTGACTGTGTGCTGCAGCTATCATTTAACACCTCCGCGCTAAAACGCAGAGAATAAATGACTTCCAACCGAATGACAGCTTCACGTATCCACCATTTATTATATTACCACTCTTTTCCAAGAGAGAAACATGTACCTTTTTTTTTTTTTACAGCAATAGACATTGTACAACCCTTACATATATGCACAACTTTGATACATTCATGTGAAAATAATGGACTAATTAAATCAAGTCCAGATTGACTGCAATGCATTACAAAAGCAACTCAGTTTCACTTTTGTCACTCAACGAAATACAAAGTATACAGACGGACCAAATGTTGTTTCTGGCCGACCAGAAAACTCTGCCACATACATGAATGTTAATGACTGCTATTACTACTAATGATAATGTTACACAGCAGAAAAGTCAAGACATACTAACAAAACATGAGTAACAACAACAGCATAATGACAGTAAATGACAAGTAATACGTAGCAATTACAATAACCAGACAAATATTGAACTGATCCTTCAAGATGGCTTTAAACTCCCTTTTGTACTTTTTAAAACATAACCAGCTTTACCAAAATGTTTCTCATTTAGATTTCAAGATCCACACCTTCAGAACTTTATTGTCATTGCACAAGATAGTACCATAACATTTGTTGTGCGTTGCCTAATAACGAGATCAGATATTAACACACAGACATGCACAAACACTATTCACATGGGAAAAACTGTTTAAAAAAGTTTTTTAATGGAGCTCTGGCTCAATAAGTAGAAACAAATATGTAAACATTTATTGAGTCATTATAGCAACATGCAGAACAAACAAGTATTTTACATTGAGTCCTGAATTATTACACCTGCAAGGGTAGAGTAAGTGCACCTACAGAAATATGGTAGTTCTAGGTAAGTCTGTGGTGGATTGATGATGAAGAGTTGGTGGCAGCAGTGAGACAGAGTTTATGAATTCAGTTCAGTGATGACTCTTGACAAAAGCTATTTCTCAGCCGGCAGTGTGAGCTTCAAGGCCGCAGCTTCATTCCGTAGCACAAGGGTTACTAGCATTTATGTGTCATTCTGACTTGTGGCTAATTTCTGTAAGAACAGCTTTATCACATCCCATCATATTAAACTTCTGGGAAGTAGTAAACTTTTGGTCATTAGTCATCGCCTTTTTTTCAGCGACATGCTTTGCCAACGTGATGTTACTCCTCATATGTATGAGTATCTACCGCCATAGTGCTTCTTCTCACATCTGTTGTGATTCGTTTGTATCTCTCATATGTGCGGCCCGTAAAGAACGATGTTGCTGAAATGAGTCCACTTTGAATAAACAAAACGAAGGGCAGATTCCTGACAGGAGGGCATTTCTGATGTTATGGTGTCTCGTCTCCTACAGGTGGACAACGTGGAACATCATAACTGAGGCTGTCTGGAGAAGTCTACGGTTTTGGACTTCGACATGGCTGAACGTAACGAGGATGAGAGCGTAAGCAACAGCAGCGGAGAATCAAGGTAACCGGTCATCAGAGTAGTTTTTGAATTGATAAAATAATATTTTTAGTGACGGAAGATGATGACATGCTGATAATAGTGGGTATATAACTGACCCATGTTCCATTATATTAGTCCTAAAACAGTAAAGGGAGGTCCGTGTGTTCCACTCCGTGTGTTCTCCATTGGGACATTAGTATTTATTGAATGTACACTGATCAGCTTTAACATTATAAACATGAAGTCAGAAGTCAGAATAACATAGATTATCTCATTTGATTGGCACCTGTCAGTATATGGGATATATAATAAAAACAGGAAAACAGTTCACCCTGAAGTTGATGTTGGAAGCAGAAACAATAGACAAGATTAGTGATCTGGACAAAATCTTAAGGATGTGGGTGACTTTGAGAAAAGCCAGATAGTGATGGCTGAACTACTGGGTCAGAGCTTCTCCAGAGCTGCAGGTCTCTTTGGGTGTATCTGGTGTGCCGTAGTTAGAGCCTACCCAAATGGTCTTCTGAAGGACAGCTCATGAACCAGCACCAGAGTCATGGTCTCGCTGATGTGAGTGAAGAGTGAAGGCTAACTGGTGTTTTCTGATCCCCCAGAACAGCAACTTTTACTCAAACTGTAGCTGGAATAGTCTGAAACTGTTGCTGATTAGGGTAATGCCAGTTCAGAAAGAACTACAAAGGTGTCAAATCACCCCAGAGCTGTTTGAGTGGCAAATAGTAGAAATACACAATACTAAGAAGATAGTTTAAATGTTATGGCTGATTGGTGTATAGTTAAATTGTTTTCTGTCTGTTTAATATAAATTCACCCTTTTTATATTAAAGTTCACATCTTTTGGACTGAGTGAACACGCTGCTGCTATTTGAGTTTTGACAAATTAACTCTATAAATCAGTTATATCAGTAAAATGGCACCAAGAAGATAAGATATATACGGCATCAAAGTAATGTTTGGAGGTTTTCCAGAATTCTGGCCGTGTAGCGGCAGCTATATAATCATAAACTTGTCTGTTGCAGAGCGCCTTAACAGCAGCGACAGACAATCTCTCGCCACTTAGCTAGCGCTGTTAGCATGTGCAGTTGTGATACGAGCAAAAACATCCGTCATGGAAAGAGTGACACAACACGCTTCACACAACTTTGTGTGAAGAAAAGACTTCTATGAGCTGATGGTATATTCTGAGCCAGTACAAGTTACCATTACGGCAAACATCGTCTACAGGAGTTGAGAAGATGTAACATCTGGAGGACAGGGTGGCGAAATTGAAGGCTGATCTGCAGGTAGTGGAGTACTAGGTAGATATTTTGAGTTGTGTGTATTCTCACCCGTTGATACTAATCAACAAAGAAAAAACATTATACGACATTTGGAGGTGAAAATGAAACTGTGAACCTGGTTCAGTCTATCACATGTTCTATGTTCTACGTTGGCTTTGTTCAGGGACTTCAGGTGGATGGCTGGTTGCTCCTCCGCTTCTGTTGTTGTAAAGAATTGCGAGCTTTTAGTTTTCTGGTTTACTTGCGAGATGTTTTGAGCAGTGGTAGCTCATGCTTGGTGTGTGCGTGTAACAGGCAACCGGAGGCTCATTGGCCGATTGCTGACTTCATCAAATAAGGCCACCCGGCCCGACTGGTCAGCGCCGGGAGAACTTGGCCTTAGAGTTAAGGCGAGGAGCTCGGAGGGAAGCTTGAATAGAAATAACTACAGTAATCCCCACGGTGAAAGTTGGGCGTGTAACAAGACATATAAACCTTAGTGTATGTAAACATACATTGAATAGAGATAAATATTGTATATGTTTGATAAAAGAGTCCAAACTCGGGAAGAAAAACAGATATAAAGTAAAAGTAGTGCAGTGCAGTTGTGTGACGGTCCGGGTGTTGGACCTTTGGTATTGTGAGGTAGTTGAATCAACGAAGGAAGCGTTTTGTTTTTTTACTGTCTCACAGCTGTTCAGTGAGAGAGTAGAATCCTGCAGATGCTTCCAGTGTCATAGAAGGTCTTTAACACGGTCCTGCACACTCTGAAGGACTGAAGTCTCTTCAGCATGTGGAGAAGACCTTTGACCCTCTTGTACCAGACATTTGTGTTGTCCAACCAGTCCGGTTTATTGTTGAGGTGAACACGCAGGTATTTGTAAAAGTTCCCCTGTTCACCGGTGTGATGTGTGAGGTTGATAACCAGCTCCTTTGTCTTATCGGAGTAACTCTGAAGGTGGCTGACCAAACGCCTCTCCTGTACAAGCTGTTGCTCCTTTGCTTCAAAAGGATCTGGTTGAGGTGTTTGGGGCATCTAATCATGACGCCTCCCTTTGGAGGTTTTCCAGACATGTCTTATTGGGAGGAGACTCAAGGGTAAACCCAGATCTGGCCTGGGGACGCCTCGGGATCCCTCAGGATGGGCTGGGGAGTTTTTATGGGGAGGGACGCCTGGACAATCCCTCTTACACTACTGCCACCGCAGACAAACCATTATATACTACATAGAGCTGGGTTTTATTATTGTGCATGCTTGTGATGGTTACATCGATGGACTCCTTCTAGAATTCAACGTTTGGACTGTCACACGGTTATAAACGCCTACACGGCAAAACATGACCTGGGCGAAAAATGGGTATTCACCCGAGAGAGGGGTGAGTAGCTGAGACGATGAGGTCAGGTCCAGGACAGGTGTAACTCACGCAGCCGCATTTTTCTTGATGGAACAATCGATAGGGGATTGTATGACAAACTAGTGTAACTGTCATACGGTTGTAACTGAGTCTCATGACATGCACAGAGCCCGTAATCCAACTATGTGCTGCAACAATCACACAAACAGTTTTGATACTAGTTCAATGGTGTCGGCACGCTGAGAAAACGCAGATGCTTGTCAAAGATCAGTGCAGAAGAATCGTTTTTATACCAGGAATGAGTTTGTAAAGAGTCTGGAGTCTTAATTACTTGATTAGATTTACGGAGGGTCAATCTACAAATGATCCACGAATCTGTGTTCTTCTCTGTGTCCAGCAATTCTGATGACGAATCCGGTTCTGGATCGGGCTCTGCTTCAGGCTCCGGCTCAGGCTCCAGTTCTAGCTCCTCCAGCAGCAGCAGCCAATCAGGGAGCAGTGACTCAGGTAGCGGTTCAGACTCTGGCAGCCAGTCGGATTCTGACACTGAGAAATCCAAGGAGAAGATGGAGCAGCCAAATAAGTCCAACATAGACGGAGCCGAGGTAAAAGAATGAAAAGAATAAATGAAACTAAATGAAGACATTTAAAATGTTTTCCTTCAGTGGGAGATGAAGAGGAGCTATTCTTCATTCATTCTATCCTCCCTGTGTAAAGCTCCTCCCTGTTCTGGTCTTGTGAGTTTTCAATCTGTTGCTACATGTGGACTAACCTGGTACTGTACTCCTTATCAGTTCTGGAAGTCCAACCCTAGTATCCTAGCAGTGCAAAGATCTGCTATGCTCAGGAAACAACAGCTTCAGCAGCAGCAGCAGCAGCAGCAGCAGAAGCAGAGACAAAGTTCCTCCAACAGCGGATCTGATGAGGTTGGTTTGACGTTCTTATCCGTCCCCCGCGACCCAACGGGACTGTGAAGACAAACCTGTGCCCCGGTCTGAACCTTTGATTTGTTTAGGACTCGTCAAGTAGCGACGAATCCAACTCGTCTAGCGGCTCCAAGAGGAGAAGAAATTCGGGCTCATCTGATTCTGGATCGGGTTCTGGGTCTGGGAGTGGTTCGGGATCTGACTCCTCAGCGGAGGAGAACAGTGAAGAAACTGCGTCCGACTATGAGCCCAGTCACAAAATCAAAAGCAGGAAGCCTCCAACCAAGTAAGTGGACTTTGTCAGTTCATGTCTGTCCGGGTCCAGTTGGACCTCATTGTCCTCTTCATCGTTTTCCCTTCGTACTCTTCGCTCACCTCAGCCCTTTAGTTTCTGATCATAAGACCTGAAGTACTAATACCAGAACAAAGAGGGGCTTCAGATTAACTCTGCGCTTGAATTACCTCCCAGGATGAATTTCCGGAATGGAAAGAAAAGCAGCAACCAGAGGAAGAAACCCCAAAAAGGTTCCTCTTCTGAGGATGAGGAAGAGAACTACAAAAAGATGGCGTCTGCGGGACCACGGCGGCAGGCCACGGTCAACATCAGCTACAAGGAGGACGAGGAGCTGAAGACCGACTCGGACGACCTGGTGGAGGTTCTGGGCGAAGACGTCCCCCAGCTTGAAGAAGAGGAGTTTGAGACACTGGAGAAAGTGATGGAATGCAGGATAGGAAGAAAAAGAGGTGAGGAAGATGGTGTCGTGTCCTTCCTGTGTTGTGCAAGCATGAATTTTCAAATGTTTCACTCGTACATCTTTGCTTTTACCAACAGCAACAGGAAGTGTGACCACTGTATACGCCGTCGAGGCGGACGGGGAGCCCAACGCCAACTTCAACCCCAACAAAGAGGCTGGCGAGGTCCAGTATCTGATCAAGTGGAAGAATTGGGCCCACATCCACAACACGTGGGAGACGGAGGAGTCGCTGAAGTTACAGAACGTCAAGGGCATGAAGAAACTGGACAACTTCAAAAAGAAGGAGCAGGAGAAACGGAAATGGTGAGGGGTTTTTGTCTGGCTCAGAAACATAACCACAACCGGGGCAGAGAAAAAGTATTTCAAGACACCGTCCCCTCTAAGACCCTCGGAGCGGAGCGGATCAACTCCAGGTTTTATGATCCCCAGCAGAACCGCATAAACCAAAGTTCACAGTCGAACCTCGGGGGTCCTTCTCCCTGGCCTCCTGCTCGGTGATCCCTACCTCCCCCTGACAAACGATCATTAAATTAAACCAGTTCCTGCTTGACTAAAACCAGCAGAACCTGAAACCCTGCTCTGTATGCTTTAGCTTTAGCTCTAAGCTAACTTTATTCCCGCTGCTCCAAGAAAGTCGTGCTGCAGTCTCGTTGGCCCACAGCAGCTCACCACTTCTGTGTTTCTGATACCGCCTCAAGTCTCCTGACATTTTCGTAGACCGTTGGATTTAAACGTAAGAGGAACGATGAACTTGGTTGGACCCAATTTAACTGTTACATTCAAAATCTACGGGCACCGATTATGTCGTGACACTAAAGCTTTAGAATTGGCGGGTGGTGGGGTGAGAGGAGGTGCCGCCTTGTGTTTGGTTCTTGGGACTCGGTAGGTTCTGGCCCGCCTAGGGTTGCAAGAAACTCAAACCACTTCACTGCTTCTTACTGACATGTAGCTGCATGTCCTCTTGTCCTTGTCTGTCTTTTGTCCCGGTGTTCTTTCACGCCCTCTTAGACGAGAACTAGGTGTTGGCACCAAATGAAACATAATAGGCGAGTCCTCCAGAGGGGTCTGGTTTGGGTCACCTTCACTCACTCACTCACTCACTCACTCACTCACTCACTCACTCACTCACTCACTCACTCACTCACTCACTCACTCACTCACTCACTCACTCACTCACTCACTCACTCACTCACTCACTCACTCACTCACTCACTCACTCACTCACTCACTCACTCACTCACTCACTCACTCACTCACTCACTCACTCACTCACTCACTCACTCACTCACTCACTCACTCACTTCATCGACCCCTGTTTTATTAAAATCTTTGTCTACGGTCTTTATTTTTGAGTCCAGATATTATTTGTTCGGTGGACTCCAGCCCAGATTCTTATCAAAGTCGCGGCTTTCAAATTTTGTTTAATAATTCTCAGATTTAAAAAAGCCGACCGGCAGAAAGAGTGTTTGGTGTTTAAGCCACTGGCTGTTTGTTTAAGTCAACCGGGAAAAACACAAAGATCGTAATTTATAACACCATTAAGCCCGAGAACGTTCAGCACAACGAACTTAATCACACACTTCAGATTTAATCACCCAAGGAACGTAGCGATTTTGGATAAGCTAACGTTAGCAGAGAGGCTAACGTTAGCAGAGAGGCTAACGTTAGCAGAGAGGCTAAGGTCGGGGACGGACGTTTTGCAGAATTCTCCGTTCATCTGACCACCCGTGGACAAACAGTCGGAGTGGCTGAAGCATACCGATGAAACCTTTCTGTCCCTCCAGGTTGAAGGCGGCTTCACCGGAGGATATCGAGTACTTCAACTGTCAGGAGGAGTTGATGGACGACCTTCACTCTCAGTACAAGCTGGTGGAGCGAATCATCGGTGAGTTTATGAGGAACCATCTCCTCTGGGCGTCTTTAATATTAATACCGCCGGATGGGAGGAGCTAACCAGATTGATGGATTTCTTTCTGCAGGACATTCCAACCAGAAGTCAGCGGCGGGTTACCCAGACTACCTGTGCAAGTGGCAGGGTTTGTCGTACTCGGAGTGCAGCTGGGAAGACGGCGCTCTCATCGGCAAGAAGTTCCAGAAGTGCATCGATGACTACATGAGCAGGAACCAGTCCAAGTCCATTCCTTCCAGAGACTGCAAGGTAAGCCACTTTTGTTTTGCTTCATTCCCGTTCACACAAAGTTAAACTGGAGTCTGTGGACATTAATAAAGCTACGATATTCATCCTTTGATGTTTCCACAAGGAAAAGGGTAAACTCCCGTTGACCTGAAGCGTTCTGGGGTTTTAGCCATCGACGAGGTTCTGTAGACCTTTTACGCCCATATTTCCATGAGCGCCCTGCCTTTAGGAGTGTTTTAAATATTTCCTTGTGCACCACACCCCCGCTGCGTGAATACTGCGACACATTTAACCAGAAAAGGAAATTGACATTCCGAACACGAACTCCAATCTAAGCGTCTGGAAGCTTCTCGGATGTTTTTGTACTTTCTATTGCATTTCTTTTTTTTGACGGTATAATTGTTGGGTGCAGCGTTCACCTCAGTATGACCCCGACCTCCGGCGCCGCCCTCACAGCTCCTCTTGTACCTTGCAGGTGTTGAAACAGCGGCCCAGGTTTGTGCCTATGAAGAAGCAGCCGGCTTACATCGGCGGCGACGGACTGGAGCTGCGGGACTACCAGCTGGACAGTTTGAACTGGATGGCTCACTCCTGGTGCAAGTATGTCCCGCCTCCTCCTCCTCCTCCTCCTCCTCCTCCTCACCCAACTGTTTCTATGAAGTCAGCAGTCTGCTCTAGGATCAGATCCCACAGCGACTCAATGATGGGATCAGGAACAAAACAAGACAGATTTCCTTTTGTGGATTAATAGTAGATACATTTAGACACATCTGGACTGAAGGTTGTTGACTTTGGACCAGAACCTGTATTTTCCCACATAATGCTCCCCCTAGTGAGTAAAACATGAACTATTATAGTGATTCATGAGTGGATCATGGACTTAACGGTTAAAAAAACCTGCTTCTTTAAGAAACAAAAGGAAAAAACTCACAACCCATACATGTAAATATGAAGTATTATTATAAATGTGTTGATGTTTACCGGGTAGATCTCCTACAGTTGATTGACAGGCACTAAATTTGCTCTGAATGGGAGCGACTGTTAAACAGTGATTAGGACGTACTGGGCTGAAACTGTACAGTTAATGCACTTCTTCTTAATCGGTTCATCCTCCCTTCTTCTCGGCCTCCTCCAGAGGCAACAGCTGCATCCTTGCTGACGAGATGGGTTTAGGGAAAACCATCCAGACCATCTGCTTCCTCAACTGCCTGTTCAATGACCACCAGCTGTTCGGACCCTTCTTGCTGGTGGTGCCCCTCTCCACGCTAACCTCCTGGCAGAGAGAGTTCCAGCTCTGGGCCCCCCTGATGAATTTTGTGGTCTACCTGGGGGACATCAGCAGCAGGAACATGGTAGGACGAGTGAATGTGTGAGAATCAGACCCGTCGCGGCTGCAGCGCCGCAGAAGGTGTGTTGAATGTGTCGCCCTCTCCTGGTTCCTTCCATAGATCCGGACCCACGAGTGGATGCACGTCCACAGCAAGAGATTGAAATTTAACGTCCTCCTCACTACATATGAGATCCTCCTCAAAGACAAGGTCAGCAGTGTCTCCGGTTTGACCCCACCCCCTTCACTTTGTCCCCGTTGTTCATGAGCTGTGCCTGTAACGAACGTGTCTCACCCCCCCCCTCCTCCAGTCCTTTCTGGGCGGAGTCAGCTGGGCCTGCATCGGCGTGGACGAGGCGCACCGACTGAAGAACGACGACTCTCTCCTCTACAAGACCATGGTCGACTTCAAGTCCAACCACAGGCTTTTGATCACCGGGACGCCGCTGCAGAACTCCCTGAAAGAGCTGTGGTCCCTGCTGCACTTCATCATGCCCGAGAAGTAAGACGTCCATTTATTGGGTTTAAAGTTGGGCGTGTTTGTTAGGATTGTGAAGTTTATGTAGCTTGTTTGCTGAGCCGTTTGTAACGAGGAAGGACCGTCGGCTTAGATCGGCTCTTCAGGCCTGGACTGGATCTCAAACATCCGCCAATCCCTGTTTTATTTCTCGCTTGTCTAGGTTTCACTCTTGGGAGATTTTTGAGGAAGATCACGGCAAAGGTCGCGACTCTGGCTACGCCAGCCTGCACAAGGAGCTGGAGCCTTTCCTTCTGCGCCGAGTCAAGAAGGACGTGGAGAAATCGCTCCCTGCCAAGGTGGAGCAGATCCTCCGGGTGGAGATGAGCGCAATCCAGAAACAGTATTACAAGTAAGAGCCTCCGCCTGTCAGAGCATGAAGGTTCTCCCTCTAGCTGACAGAGAACTTTCATGCTGCTCAGAAATGTACCGGTGCTGTCAGCGCCACACGTTACACCGATCCGATCTCACACCCAGATCAGCCCTCAGCTGTGGATCACTGTTGATCCACAGTGATCAACAGTGATCCACAAAATTGTTACGATGGAGCTTCAACATCTGGGGATTCTTTTGAAAACGCCATTGGTTAATTAGGATAGAGTCTCACTAATGGGGGGCCGGGCCTTTGCTGGTCGGACCCCTCGGATAGTGGAACTCAGTGATTCACAGCCAGACAAACTTTTAAATCTCTCGTTAAGACTCACTTTCATCATTTGGTATTTTTAAACGGAGGAATCTGATAAGATCGTTTTATCAAACGCATTTTATCCTTTTTTCTAAATATTTTACTTTACTTAAATTACTTTTCAGGTTTGTTTTAGTGGACACTTTGTAGCTCTGCTTTGGAAAGTTCTATAAAAACAGTTCTTATTATTGATAATGATAATAATAAACACATCATCTGAAAAAGTACTGCCACAATTCCAAATCGGAATCTCACAGCCAGCAGCCGTCACCCAAAGGTGAGCCTCAGACACCCTCAGGGCTTTGTCTTCATACGCCGCCTCAACCACAGAGGATGTGTCTTCACCACGAGGAACAACTGGGCCTCGCCGGGCGCTCCCTTCCTGAGCACAAACGTTTGCCAAGACCTGCTTGTTTTCAAAAGAAAGACCCCTTCCATCCTCCCACACCCACCGCTCCACTTCTGCAGCTGTTCTCCCCGGCGTCCCACAACAGGTGTGCCGCTTTTTCTGGTGCCTCCTTTCTAACCGAGCCCGAGGAGAATCCTGCAGCGCCTGCAAGGTTCTGCAGACCGCAGGCCCGACCAGCCACCTGTACACTTCTGACATCGATCACTCAGATTCTGTCGCTTTCATGGACCTTGTTGTCACTGCTTCAGCAGAATACTTTGATTTAATACTTTAAAAACAGAGGAAGGAACAAAAACAAAATCCAATGGAACGTAACGCCTGTCCTCTTTTATCGTGTGATCAGATGGATCCTGACCAGGAACTACAAGGCTCTGAGCAAAGGTACCAAAGGCAGCACGTCGGGCTTCCTGAACATCATGATGGAGCTGAAGAAGTGCTGTAACCACTGTTACCTCATCAAGCCCCCAGAGGACAACGAGTTCCTCAACCGAGCCGAAGCCTTACAGGTCGGTACTTTTCCTGTTCCAGTGTTTCCGTTTGTCCTCTTTTATGCAGAGGTGGAACCTCGTTAACTCTCCACCTACACCCCCATCTCCTCCACACTTTAAGAACTAGATCTCTCAATATTCAACGATCCTAGATTCTCCAGCTGGATTTTATATCCACAAAATACAGTTTTAGGTGGAAGAAAACTTTAAAAAAACAGTCTTATTCTATATTATAAATATCGATATTCTAAAAACTCTGTAATGAAAAGTGTCAAATTCAATTATGCACAACTCTTTTTTTTGATCATAACTATCAACGAAACCTCCTTTTGAAATGGAGGCACTCAATAATAATCTTCACTAAGAGTCACTTTTCGGGCCTCTCCTCTCACAGCAACTGATCCGTAGCAGCGGGAAGCTGGTTCTGCTGGACAAACTGCTGGTTCGGCTGAAGGAGCGAGGCCACAGAGTTCTCATTTTCTCCCAGATGGTACGCATGCTGGACATTCTGGCGGATTATCTGAGGAGCCGACAGTTCCTGTTCCAGGTAGCTACACGCGGCTCATGTGACCGTGCCTAGACACGCGCCGGACCACGCTGTCCCAGAACCTCGTTCTTCCCCATTAAAAACACCTGAATGTGAAATGTTTGCAGAGATTAGACGGCTCCATCAAAGGGGAGATGAGGAAACAGGCGTTGGATCATTTTAATGCGGAGGGCTCCGAGGTAAGTTCTGCAGCAGGCGTTTTCAGCTTCATTGGAATAAAACCGGGCTTCTTGCGTTTATTGAACCGCCACTTCTATGCCTCCAGGATTTCTGCTTCTTGCTATCAACGCGCGCGGGTGGTCTGGGCATCAATCTGGCATCCGCTGACACGGTGGTCATCTTTGACTCGGACTGGAACCCCCAGAATGATCTGCAGGCCCAGGCCAGAGCTCACCGGATCGGACAGAAACGACAGGTAAACGACACCAGACCGCGACCCGTCTGATTGAATTCAGCTGCCTCATCCACCTGAAGCACCTACAGGAAGCTGCAGGTGCTTCTTCATAGATCCAGTACTCACAGAACCTCTTCTCAATAGATCCAGTACTCACAGAACCTCTTCTCAATAGATCCAGTACTCACAGAACCTCTTTTCAATAGATCCAGTACTCACAGAATCTCTTATCAATAGATCCAGTACTCACAGAACCTCTTCTTAACAGATCCAGTACTCACAGAACCTCTAGAAGGCTCTGAGTGAGAAAAGTGAGATCTTTGCTTCTATTATTCTCTCATGACTGATGGAAGAGAATGAAAGGAAGAAGGTGTGGTGGGCAGCAGAGTGGACCGGCACCAAACATCCAGGACAATCTGCAGCAGCAACAAAAGGAACCAATGACGCGCGCTGATATTAGTTTGTGGTTCCAGCTGTGAGGCTGGGATCATTCTGTGTTACCCTTCGTCCTTTCCGGCCGCTATGACATCATCTCCTGTGGATGTCTCCATGTAACTAACCATCTACCTGCGCGGCTGTGGCCTGGCAGGTGAACATCTACCGTCTGGTGACCAAGAGCTCAGTGGAGGAGGACATCATCGAGAGGGCAAAGAAGAAGATGGTGCTGGACCACCTGGTCATTCAGAGGATGGACACCACGGGGAAGACCGTCCTGCACACTGGTGCCGCTCCCTCCAGGTACGCTAGAAACCGCATCCTGTTGCCTCTAGGGGGCGGAGGAGAAGCTGGTGATCGCCACGACACTTTTAAGGCGCTCTTGTTAAAAGACTGCTGATGAACCTGTCGTCGTCTCACCTGAGTGTTTCGTTACCTGCAGTTCTGCGCCGTTCAACAAGGAGGAGCTGTCGGCCATCCTTAAGTTTGGCGCTGAGGAGCTGTTCAAGGAGCCAGAGGGCGAGGAGCAGGAGCCTCAGGTATGTCGGTGTCACACGATGAAATGTACCTCCTCTGAGACACACGTCACATCTGCTCACGTCACCTGGTTCTGATCTGCAGGAAATGGACATTGACGAGATCCTGAAGAGAGCGGAGACCAGGGAGAACGACCCCGGACCCTCCACGGTGGGAGAAGAGCTGCTGTCTCAGTTCAAGGTAAAAATCCCCATGAGTGATGAGTCTGCTGAGAGCAGGTCCGTGGTTTCTGTAACATTTAAACGACTGAAGGAGATAAAAATGTTAATTTATCCTGCATGTTTTCAAATAAATGACGACTAGACAGAATTACATACATTTGATTTATTTCTATGACTACAGATTGACATTTGAGTAAATCACTTAACTCCACCCACCAACCGACTCGTGACCCCCGGACTGGCGGTCCATACATAAATGTCATCTTTGTGGCAACTGCTAGAATGATCCCAGGAGCGAGCGGTGGATTTAGGATTAACGGTCCAATCAAGTCGGTCCAAGGAGCAAATGTTTCCGCCAGGTTCTGACTTATGGTCATTTTAGTGACATTGAACTTGTAAGACCAATTTAAAGAGAGACGTGAGTCCAAGGAACCAGAAAGCCTCTGTGTGCCGATGCAGCCCTAACTGTTACGTCCTTAAACAACCACATCTGGTTTCAGAAAACTGAAAAATAAATCCTTTCCTTCTTGGACATGAGGAAGAAACGTGTTTGGTATAAACAAAAATCAAACAATCACTCGGTCTTTGGTTTTCGACATCCGTCCCTGAAACCATCGCGGAATGATCCCAAAGGTTTTGGGAACCTCCTACGTTTAAGACTTGTGCTCGTTGTCCTGAACCGCGCAGGTGGCCAACTTCACCATGATGGAGGACGAGGAGATCGACTCTGAGCGCAGCCATCGGAGCTGGGACGACATCATTCCTGAGGAGCAGAGGAGGCGGATGGAGGAGGAGGAGCGGCAGAAGGAGCTGGAGGAAATCTATTTGCTGCCACGCATGAGGAATTGCGCCAAACAGGTAAACGAGTTTATCCCCCTGAAATGAAATGCGGACGCGCGGTTCCGGTTTTAGGCTTTCAGAACAGGGTGTGGTCCCAGTGGTCTTAATGTTTTGGCTCCTTCAATCAGCTGATTTGACTCCTTTGAGCTCACAGATAAGCTTTAACTCTGGCGAGGGCCGGCAGAGCAGGAACAGGAGGTACTCGGGGTCCGACAGCGACTCCCCCTCAGACCGAAAGAGGCCGAAGAAACGAGGGCGGCCTCGGACCATCCCGCGAGAAAACATCAAGGGCTTCAGCGACGCCGAGATCCGGAGGTGATTATCCTGATGTTTCTGACAACCACACTATTTGACTCCTCCCCCTCCGCATGTTTCTGATGACCTCTGTGAACCTCCCACAGGTTTGTCAAGAGCTACAAGAAGTTTGGCGGACCCCTGGAAAGGTAAGCCGGACCCGATTGTCTCACTGCTCACACTGAACAGCACCACGGCACCGTTCATCCGACACCGGATCTCTTCCCTCAGGTTGGACGCCATAGCTCGCGATGCTGAACTTGCGGACAAGTCCGAAAATGACCTGAAGCGCTTGGCAGAGACCGTTCACAACGGCTGCGTCAGAACACTGCGAGAGAACCCCTGTGGACCAGAGAAGACCTCAGGTCAGAGCGGCTCACGGTTGGAAAGACTGGTTCTGTATACCGGTGTCGCATGAATGAGATGATATCCAGGTCAGGAGCTGACCCGGATATCATCAATGTAGAGCATCTCATCAATGTAGAGCATCTGAACTAAAAGGTAACGGTTTTTAAGGCGGGACTTCTTTCTCTTAGCTCGATGCTAATAGATAAGATTTTTTTCGGTTCCGCTGAATATTGATGCCCTCAGTTTTATTTTTAGTTTTTAGGGGTCTTCTATCCACAAAAACAAAAAAACCTTCCTCACTGAATGAAATGTCACACATTCTTCTTCTTCAGTGGCCTTATTTCACATTTTGAGGCCCGTTTGAACTATTCTGCTGTGATCATCAATCACCCTCTGATTCTAGATTCTACGCCCATGAATTATTATTGTTCAGGTCGTTCCATTGTTTTCATTGAGTGTAAAAGAAAAGACACCTTTAGTGCCATCAGTCAGCCAAAACATAAAACCCTGACCTTTAGAATGATAGGAAGTAGAGGAATCGGCTGTTCTCCGTATACATAATAGTGAGGTTGTGTTGTGATTGTCAGACGTCGGTCCTCGGCAGGAGCCGACGGTGAATAAAACACCAGTCTTGATTATTTGTCTGCTTTGGTCTTCAGGCGGCAGAAGGGGGAAGGTGAAGGGCCCCACCTTCAGGATCTCTGGCGTCCAGGTGAACGCCAAGCTGGTCATCTCCCATGAGGAGGAGCTGGCTCCACTCCACAAGGCCATTCCTGCCGACCCCGAGGAGAGGAAGAGGTGAGGCGCCGATAGATTCCAAGCGTTTAATAAGACGGGATCATGCAGACTATTTCATTGGAGTAGTTCTGTGAGACGTTTAGTAAATAGAGAATATCCACATTTGTCTTTAATGTGACCAAATAAAACCGCCGTGTCCATGTTTGGTTGCGTGTGTTGCACAGGTATATGATTCCATGCCACGCAAAGGCGGCGCACTTTGACATTGAGTGGGGGAAGGAGGACGACTCCAGCCTCCTTATAGGGATCTATGAGTACGGCTACGGCAGCTGGGAGATGATCAAGATGGACCCGGACCTCAATCTCACACACAAGGTGACTTCAGAGCATCAGTGACCTCATGGTGGGCGTGTCCCCACACGCTCCTGCGACACTGACATGAATGGGTTTATTAAGAGATTCAGCAGCAGCAGTGATCAAGAAAGTTCCTCTTGTGAGTTTTTTCCCAGAATCCCACGCTGCCCTCACATCCTACTGAAAACCTAGAATAAAATAAATGCCGTCCTTTATTATTAAGCACATCAGGAATGAGATCGGCTTTAAGTCTGAATCACTCTTTTTACGTTGATGACAGCGTTTTGTTACTGGGGGGGCGTCCACAGTAGATTCTCCCCCAGCGCTCCGGTACCGAGCGGTGACCCGGGGTTTAATATAGGTTGGAATGTGGAACCAGTAAACTTTTCCACGCCGAACCTTTAAGTCTGAACACAAGAGGCGGCAGCGTTTCTCCGGCTGAGACGCAGCAGAGGGAAAGTTTATCATTTATGACCTTTCAATCATCCATCGCTCATTTCAGATGTGAGTCGCAGAACGACTGCTTTTACTGAAACATGTGGGCTCAGCGAAACCGTCACACTCTTACGCTGCCGGAATCATTTTCCCCGCTGTTTCCGTGAAAACCACATGCTAACGCTCACGCTGTCGTTGATCAGCTCCTGCCCGACGACCCCGACAAGAAGCCGCAGGCCAAGCAGCTGCAGACCCGAGCGGATTACCTCATCAAGCTGCTGAGCAAAGACCTGGCCAAAAGAGAAGCCCAGAAACAAGCGGGGACGGTGAGTGTTTGATTCCTCCTCCGCGCCTCCTCCCTGCTCCGGTCCACAGAGGTGGACTAAAACACCTCTTTCTGCGCCTGCAGGCTAACTCGCGGAAAAGGAAACCCCGAAGTAAAAAGAGCAAAACCCCCAAACCAGCTAAGGCGGACGAGGTGATGAAGAGCACGTCCTCGGAACCCTCGTCGGACAAGAGGTCGGATGAGGAGGAGGAGATCGAGGAGGAAAAGGTACGTCTACATATTTGTTCTCCCCTAGCATGAAATGAAGGTCCCTGGTTCTGAGCTAAAGTCACCTTTGAACCCTTTCAGCCCGCGGCTCCTGCCAAGACTCCGAGCAGGCGGGGCCGAGTTGACCGGGTGGTCGCAGTGAAGGAGGAGGAGGAGGAGGAGGAGGAGGAGGAAGAGGACGACAACGACGATGACGACGAGCCGGAGCAGGAGGAGGTGTCTTCATCCGGGGAGAGGGACGTTAAAGCGAAGGAGATCAAAAAAGAAGACAAAAAGGAGAAGGAGGAAAGTTGGGACAACAAAGAGATCAAGGAGTCAAAAGAGAAAAAAGAACTGAAGCCTCTGGAGGCGGGGCATAAACACGAGGACAGCGTGGAAAAGGTAAGACTTCACCTTAGCCGCCGCTTATCACAAGAACTCTAGGAGGTGCAGGAGGAGTAGGAGGAGTCTGAATACATAAGGAAGATGGTAATCAGGCTGTAAACTGTTTTTGATTAGTTTTTATTATTAAGAAAGGTACAAACAATAAATAAAAACACAAATATGAAGTTGATCCTCCAGGTGAGACGTCTAACTCTAAAACAGTACCATTTAGAAAAGTCCCCCTAGAATTCCTTCAGGTGTTACGGTTCAGTCTTTGTGATGTAGATGATCCAGTTTGGGTCCCTGTGGTCCCGGTTCAGGCAGGAACAAAGCTGCCTTTGAACCCAGACCCGCTCTTGTTAAAGTAGACCTTGGAGTAAAACCTGAATGAAGACATGAAGGAGTGGAACCTGAAGGAGGAATAATTGATCAAATCCTCTCCATCATCAGATTGAGATAAAGACTGAGGTACGAGAGCGGACCAAGAAAGCGTCTGACGTTCCGGTCCACATAACGGCGAGTGGAGAGACGGTGCCGATCTCCGAGGAGTCTGAGGAACTGGACCAGAGGACCTTCAGTGTGGTAGGTTCCACCTGTCACTCAGTCTGACCCAGAGGTCATGTGTCAATCAATGTTCAGCTACTGAGAGACGACTCTGAGGTACAGCCTCCTTCTATGTAACAGTCTCAGCGGGGGTCCACCTTTACGGCTCAAGGAGGCACAGGGTGGGTTTTGCTGATTGTGTGACTGTTTCAGTGTAAGGAGAGGATGCGGCCGGTTAAAGCCGCCCTGAAGCAGCTGGACCGGCCGGAGAAAGGTCTGTCGGAGCGCGAGCAGCTGGAACACACCAGACAGTGCCTGATCAAGATCGGAGACCACATCACCGAGTGTCTGCAGGAGTATTCCAACCCCGAGCAGATCAAACAGTGGAGAAAGTGAGAGAAAGCACACGTTTACCTCAACGTGTGTGTGTGTGTGTGTGTGTGTGTGTGTGTGTGTGTGTGTGTGTGTGTGTGTGTGTGTGTGTGTGTGTGTGTGTGTGTGCGTGTCCACGTATCTATCGCTCTGTCTCTCTATGTTCCTAGCTAAGGCTCTATCTCTGCTGCTCTATCTTGTTCTATCTAGCTCAATCGCTCTATCCCCCATTTATATCTATATTTTTTGCTCTATACGTCTATACTCTGTCCATCTATTGCTCTATTGTGCTCGTTCTCTCTCTCTAGATATCGCTCTATCTACCTATCTCTGTCTTTTGCTCTATATGGCTCTATACAAATACAAAACACAGGTAAAAAAACGGGTCAGCAGCAGCGCCGCGCCCCCATCTATCTCTATTACTCTATCTCCCCATTTATATCTATCGGTTGACCCATTTAGATGTCTCTTTCTCTCTCTCTCTCTCTCTCCGTGTCTCTCTCTCTCTCCGTGTCTCTCTCTCTCTCCGTGTCTCTCTCTCTCCGTGTCTCCGAGTCTCTCTCTCTCTCTCTCTCTCTCTCTCTCTCTCTCTCTCCGTGTCTCTCTCTCCGTGTCTCTCTCTCTCTCTCTGACCTTGTTGTGTGTGTGTGTGTGTGTCTCTTACAGGAATCTGTGGATATTTGTTTCCAAATTCACTGAATTTGATGCCAGGAAGCTTCATAAACTTTATAAACACGCTATCAAGAAGAGGCAGGAGAACGCCCAGGTTAGTGTTGATCCCACGGGACAGTTTGTGGAACCTGCACTGATATTGTATGAAGAATCCCTGATGACTGATTCTCTCTCTCTTCAGGCGATGGAACAGAACACTAGAAGTGTGAACGCCCACGGCTACAAACACGCAGGTACGCTGGGTTCCCCCGTCTGGTGGAGATGCTTAGATGTGCAGCCGGTCTCATTCGCCGTGTTTCCCTGTTCCTCCTCAGACATCGAGAGGCTGAGGGACAACTCTCAGCAGGACGAGAGCAGCAGGGACAGCTGCAGCTCGGACCGCCACCAGTCTTCGGGCAGATACCACGACAGCAGTAAAGAGAGACACGGCGCCGAGTCCCACAGGAAACCGCCGGTGGGAGAGTCCCGGAAACGGCCGTACTCCTCCTTCAGCAACGGCAAAGACCACCGAGACAGAGACCACTACAGACCCGACAGCAGGGACAGAGAAAGAGACAGACAGGACAGGTGAGGAACACCGCCGTCACATCGTCCACACAGGACCCCCCCCCCCCCCCCCCCCCGTGATGTCAGCCGGTTGATTCAAACCAAAGAGGGGCGACGGAAACCGATTTAGTTTTTTTTTAACCCCAAGATTCATAATAAACACAGTGAGACGAAAATGAATCTGTGTGTGTGTGTGTGTGTGAGTGAGAGTGTGTGTGTGTGTGTGTGTGTTTGTGTGTGTGTTTGTGTGTGATTCTTATGTTTGTGTGTGTGTGAGAGAGAGTGTGATTCTGGTGTGTGTGTGAGTGAGAGTGTGTGTGTGTGTGTGTGTGTGTGTTTGTGTGTGATTCTTATGTTTGTGTGATTCTGACAGCTGCGTGACGTGTGTGTGTGACAGCTGCGTGACACGTGTGTGTGTGTGACATCTGCGTGACACGTGTGTGTGTGTGTGACAGCTGTGTGACATATGTGTGTGACAGCTGCGTGACACGTGTGTGTGTGTGTGACAGCTGCGTGACGTGTGTGTGTGACAGCTGCGTGACGCTTGTTTGTGTGTGACAGCTGCGTGACACGTGTGTGTGTGTGTGTGTGTGACAGCTGCGTGACGTGTGTGTGTGACAGCTGCGTGACACGTGTGTGTGTGTGACAGCTGCGTGACACGTGTGTGTGTGTGACAGCTGCCTGACGCTGATGTTTGTGTGTTCTCCTGTAGATACTACAATGACAGTAAACACCGGAAGCTGGAGGATTTCCGCTCCAGAGACCACCGGCTGGACGTGAAGGATCATTCCCTGTCGGACCACCGCCCCTCCTACCGCTACACCTCGGAGTGGCAGCCGGAGCAGCGGGCCTCGGCCAGCGGCCCCCGCTCTCCCCGAGACCAGCGCTCGCCCTACGAATCCCGCTCGCCCATGGGACACCGCTCCCCTTTCGACTATTCATCGGACCACAAGAGCACGCCGGAGCAGATCTGGAGCAGCCGAAAGACATAACAGGACCTGCGCCGGTCTGCTCCAGCAGCCATAGACTGACGGCACACAGCAGATGCCTTACAGGAAGTGTGGACTGGAAGCTGAGCCTCGGTCCGTTCCGCACAGACCGAGGACCGTCTCCTCGCTTCAGCTGCAGCTCATCTCGGGTACCTGGGAGACGAACGCCAGGGAGGGGCTCAAACCAGGCAGTAGATAAAAGATTAGGCATATTTTTGTATTTAAGAATTTAAAGCTACATGTTTGTGTAGAGTAACGGCATGCAGCACAACTTCTGTTATTTTTATAAACGTTTTTTTTTTTTTTTAACCTTGTAGACGGACGGTTGACCCAAAGTGCTGCCTCAGACTCTCACACCAACCCATCTATGACACTGGATCCTGTTTTTGACTGTTTCTGCGCGTTCGTCCGCCTCTCTTTGTCGCTCGGTCACCATTAATGTTATTAGATACCTTTAATTTAAGTGTTACAGCGGTGAGAAGCTGCGGTCACATGACCCGCCCCTCACGCGCTGATGTCAAAGGTGTCTGATCCGATCTGGGCTCAGGCGAACCTCCTCAAATACCTCATTCACAGCACGTCTCATGTCCTCAGCAGGTTCTTTCTCCACCTGGTGTGGACTATTTAAAACATATCTTGGGGTGTAAAAAAAACTAAACAAACAAACATAACCTGGATTTTTCTTTTTCTCCAGTATCTTTTATCTTCTCCTTATTTTTTTTTTTTCCGGTCCTGTACATTTTTGTAAAATAGTGAATGGGTGGTCTTTCTCCTCAGGCGTTTGGGATTTCTAACTTCTTCTCCCCATCAACTCAGGCATTTCTGTGGTTCTGTGAGTGAGTCCCTGTATAATAGTTCTCTCATGATAACGCTTTCAGAATGTAACTTTTGGTAAAGGGAAAGTTCTATAACGGTAGTTTTACTCCTGCTTAGGTTGTTATGTTGGGTTTTTTTCTTTCGTTTTTTTTTTTTCTTTTGCCTCGTTTAGTCGGAAGGAACTGACTTTTCAAATCAGTGTGAAATAAGAGGATCTGTAGAAAAACACCCGTTAGATCTTAAATGAACTAGACTTTTTACATAATCCTTTCGTTTCTCTCTCTACCTTTCGTTTTTCTTATTTTCTACGTAGGCAATAATAATAATAATAATAATGTCGATGTCTCTATGCAGCCAAGTATATTTGTAGTGAACCACCCACCTGAAGGACGTCACTGTTACGGTTCACGCTGTTGTACATAGATTTCCTCTATATTTCAAAATGAATTTACACTGAAAGTGCATGAATTTTTATGAACTTTTATATAGTTGTGTATCAAGCCATTAAAATCAATCACTGTACTCACTCGTACCAACTCTCTTCAATAAAGCCTCCTCTTCTTCTTTTTTTACATTCTGACAGAAATCAGTCTTGAATCGCACCGGGGACGGCCGGCTTTAATCGGACCATAAAGTTCTGTTTGAATCCTTAGGAATACCGTTTGACTGTAATGAACATGTGATCACGTGATCATTAGATCTAATACCATAGGACGCTCATGGGGGCAAACTAGTGATTGTATTGATGTGATGTGACTGGAGAGGTTCTTCAGGGGACACCATGTCCACTGGAGGGGCACCGTGGTTCTGCCACTGGTAGACGGTTCTCATGTTGAACCTCACTGACGGAACTTGGACTATGTTAGAACCCAGCTTCAGGATCAGCCTCAAAATTTGACTATCGGACCCAGTCCTGAGAGCAGTTGTCCTGTTGACATCACCCCTGAAGGAACAGCAGCGATCACATGACCTCCGACCCCGCTGCATCCACCAGCAGGTTAATAGGGTTTTCTCCTCAGGAAGGGTACTTAGGTGGGTATTTTATTCATTATTATTATTATTATTTTTGTTGTTATTATCCGCCATTATTATCTGGGGAGGCGCTATATTTTTCTTAAAGCGGGGCCCCACCCACACCGCGCACGTGACAAACTAAAACTTACGCATCGGTTGATGGAAACTTTGAGCCTTCACCGGTGAGAAATCCCGCATTGATATTTTTGTTCGCTATTTATTAAACAATGTAATCGGAATCGGTTTTATTGTCCACCAAAGCACACGGAACTGTGTGCTTACTTGAGAAGCGTAGCGGAAGCGGAGTATCTGGCGATGAGGTGCAGAGCGGAAGTGACGTAAGCCTTGGACGGAGCAGGCCGTGAGACAGCGGAGGACACAGACGGAGGATTCTCCACACAAATAAGGTTGTACATATTGTTTTTATTCGTTCAGCCCGGGTTCTGGGGCCTGACCCGATCCAACAGAATCCCACCGCAGGAATAAGCGTTTTCAATTTGAATGTTGGGAGGATCAGCTCTTCTGTTAAAGCTAATAAATGACCAGCTGCACTGTCAAAGCTAATGAATGATCAGTTCTACTGTAAAATCTAATGAATGATCAGTTCTACTGTAAAATCTAATGAATGATCAGTTCTACTGTAAAATCTAATGAATGATCAGTTCTACTGTAAAATCTAATGAATGATCAGTTCTACTGTAAAATCTAATGAATGATCAGTTCTACTGTCAAAGCTAATGAATGATCAGTTCTACTGTAAAATCTAATGAATGATCAGTTCTACTGTAAATCTAATGAATGATCAGTTCTACTGTAAAATATAATGAATGATCAGTTCTACTGTAAAATATAATGAATGATCAGTTCTACTGTAAAATCTATTAAATGATCAGTTCTACTGTAAAATCTAATGAATGATCAGTTCTACTGTAAAATCTATTAAATGATCAGTTCTACTGTAAATCTAATGAATGATCAGTTCTACTGTAAAATCTATTAAATGATCAGTTCTACTGTAAATCTAATGAATGATCAGTTCTACTGTAAAATCTATTAAATGATCAGTTCTACTGTAAATCTAATGAATGATCAGTTCTACTGTCAAATCTATTAAATGATCAGTTCTACTGTAAAATCTAATGAATGATCAGTTCTACTGTAAAATCTAATAAATGATCAGTTCTACTGTAAAATCTATTAAATGATCAGTTCTACTGTAAAATCTATTAAATGATCAGTTCTACTGTAAAATCTAATAAATGATCAGTTCTACTGTAAAATCTATTAAATGATCAGTTCTACTGTAAAATCTATTAAATGATCAATTCTACTGTAAATCTAATGAATGATCAGTTCTACTGTAAATCTAATGAATGATCAGTTCTACTGTAAAATCTATTAAATGATCAGTTCTACTGTAAATCTAATGAATGATCAGTTCTACTGTAAATCTAATGAATGATCAGTTCTACTGTAAAATCTAATGAATGATCAGTTCTACTGTAAAATCTATTAAATGATCAGTTCTACTGTAAAATCTAATGAATGATCAGTTCTACTGTAAAATCTATTAAATGATCAGTTCTACTGTAAAATCTATTAAATGATCAGTTCTACTGTAAATCTAATGAATGATCAGTTCTACTGTAAAATCTATTAAATGATCAGTTCTACTGTAAAATCTAATGAATGATCAGTTCTACTGTAAAATCTATTAAATGATCAGTTCTACTGTAAAATCTAATGAATGATCAGTTCTACTGTAAAATCTAATGAATGATCAGTTCTACTGTAAAATGTAATGAATGATCAGTTCTACTGTAAAATCTATTAAATGATCAGTTCTACTGTAAAGTCTAATGAATGATCAGTTCTACTGTAAAATCTATTAAATGATCAGTTCTACTGTAAATCTAATGAATGATCAGTTCTACTGTAAAATCTATTAAATGACCAGTTCTACTGTAAAATCTAATGAATGATCAGTTCTACTGTAAATCTAATGAATGATCAGTTCTACTGTAAAATCTAATGAATGATCAGTTCTACTGTAAATCTAATGAATGATCAGTTCTACTGTAAAATCTAATGCATGATCAGTTCTACTGTAAAATCTAATGAATGATCAGTTCTACTGTAAAATCTAATGAATGATCAGTCCTACTGTAAAATCTAATAAATGATCAGTTCTACTGTAAATCTAATGAATGATCAGCTCTACTGTAAATCTAATGAATGATCAGTTCTACTGTAAAATCTAATGAATGATCAGTTCTACTGTAAAATATAATGAATGATCAGTTCTACTGTCAAAGCTAATGAATGATCAGTTCTACTGTAAAATCTAATGAATGATCAGTTCTACTGTAAAATCTAATGAATGATCAGTTCTACTGTAAAATCTAATGAATGATCAGTTCTACTGTAAAATCTAATGAATGATCAGTTCTACTGTCAAAGCTAATGAATGATCAGTTCTACTGTAAAATCTAATAAATGATCAGTTCTACTGTAAAATCTAATGAATGATCAGTTCTACTGTAAAATCTAATGAATGATCAGTTCTACTGTAAAATCTAATGAATGATCAGTTCTACTGTAAAATCTAATGAATGATCAGTTCTACTGTAAATCTAATGAATGATCAGTTCTACTGTCAAATCTAATGAATGATCAGTTCTACTGTAAATCTAATGAATGATCAGTTCTACTGTAAAATCTAATGAATGATCAGTTCTACTGTAAAATCTAATGAATGATCAGTTTCTACTGTAAAATCTAATAAATGATCAGTTCTACTGTAAATCTAATGAATGATCAGCTCTACTGTAAATCTAATGAATGATCAGTTCTACTGTAAAATCTAATGAATGATCAGTTCTACTGTAAATCTAATGAATGATCAGTTCTACTGTAAAATCTAATGAATGATCAGTTCTACTGTAAAATCTAATGATGATCAGTTCTACTGTAAAATCTAATAAATGATCAGTTCTACTGTAAATCTAATGAATGATCAGTTCTACTGTAAATCTAATGAATGATCAGTTCTTCTGTAAAATCTAATGAATGATCAGCTCTACTGTAAAATCTATTAAATGATCAGTTCTACTGTAAATCTAATAAATGATCAGTTCTAGTGTAAAATCTATTAAATGATCAGTTCTACTGTAAATCTAATGAATGATCAGTTCTACTGTAAATCTAATGAATGATCAGTACTACTGTAAATCTAATGAATGATCAGTTCTACTGTAAAATCTAATGAATGATCAGTTCTACTGTAAGATCTATTAAATTATCAGTTCTAGTGTAAATCTAATGAATGATCAGTTCTACTGTAAAATCTAATGAATGATCAGTTCTACTGTAAAATCTAATGAATGATCAGTTCTACTGTAAAATCTAATGAATGTAACAGTTCTACTGTAAAATCTAATAAATGATCAGTTCTACTGTAAATCTAATGAATGATCAGTTCTACTGTAAATCTAATGAATGATCAGTTCTACTGTAAAATCTAATGAATGATCAGTTCTACTGTAAATCTAATGAATGATCAGTTCTACTGTAAAATCTAAGAAATGATAAGTTCTACTGTCAAAGCTAATAAATGATCAGTTGTACTGTAAATCTAATGAATGATCAGTTCTACTGTAAAATCTAATGAATGATCAGTTCTACTGTAAAATCTAATGAATGATCAGTTCTACTGTAAAATCTAATAAATGATCAGTTCTACTGTAAATCTAATGAATGATCAGTTCTACTGTAAATCTAATGAATGATCAGTTCTACTGTAAAATCTAATGAATGATCAGCTCTACTGTAAAATCTATTAAATGATCAGTTCTACTGTAAATCTAATAAATGATCAGTTCTACTGTAAAATCTATTAAATGATCAGTTCTACTGTAAATCTAATGAATGATCAGTTCTACTGTAAATCTAATGAATGATCAGTTCTACTGTAAAATCTAATGAATGATCAGTTCTACTGTAAGATCTATTAAATTATCAGTTCTAGTGTAAATCTAATGAATGTTCAGTTCTACTGTAAATCTAATAAATGATCAGTTCTACTGTAAAATCTAATAAATGATCAGTTCTACTGTAAAATCTAATGAATGATTAGTACTACTGTAAAATCTAATGAATGGTCAGCTCTACTGTAAAATCTAATAAATGATCAGTTCTACTGTAAATCTAATAAATGATCAGTTCTAGTGTAAAATCTAATAAATGATCAGTTGTACTGTAAAATATATTAAATGATCAGTAGTACTGTAAATCTGATGAATGATCAGTTCTACTGTAAAATCTAATAAATGATCAGTTCTACTGTAAAATTTAATAAATGATCAGTTCTAGTTTAAAATCTAATAAATGATCAGTTCTACTGTAAAATCTAATAAATGAACAGTTCTAGTGTAAAATCTAATAAATGATCAGTTCTACTGTAAAATCTATTAAATGATCAGGAGTACTGTAAATCTAATGAATGATCAGTTCTACTGTAAAATCTATTAAATGATCAGTTCTACTGTAAAATCTAATGAATGATCATTTGTACTGTAAAATCTATTAAATGATCAGTTCTACTGTAAATCTAATTAATGATCAGTTCTAGTGTAAAATCTAATAAATGATCAGTTGTACTGTAAAATTTATTAAATGATCAGTAGTACTGTAAATCTGATGAATGATCAGTTCTACTGTAAAATCAAATAAATGAACAGTTCTATTGTAAAATGTAATAAATAATCAGTTTTACTGTAAATCTACTACATCTGTAGTTTTACTTGCAGTCACA
>JBBDHG010000473.1:0-5000 GCA_037951165.1 Lophius americanus
AAGTCTTCTTCATGGAATCAGTGTCAGAGTCAAAAACCTTCTGAGGATCATCAAAGACGACTGAAGTCCAACAGAGACAAACGATGAAGATAATCTGAGGAGCTGAGACAAACTTTGATGAAGTTTTCAACCAAATCTGTTTGTTTGATCTTCAGTTTGTTAATTATCCGTCTATATTTCATTGCTGCTATTGTGATTATTATTATCCTTTTATCTTTCTACGTTTTATTATTCATTATATGTGAGATATATAAGATATATATCTTATACATATATAATTTGTTTCCTGTGGCGTGGGAATGGAAATAAGAGGAAATCGTTTTAATCATGTAAATGACTTTGTTTTATTTTTTATTTAGGAGACGTTATTTATGAAAAGGTCTGTATAAATAAATGAAATAATAAACTTTGACTGACTGATTGATCCGTTTCAGTGTTTTAGGCACGGCCTTATCACAAACTCTTATTTTGAAGGGCGAAACTATTTCACTTTATTTCTGTTTGTTTGTTTGTTTGTTTCCTGTTGATCCATGTTTAATTATTTAAAACACCTTTTTTCAAAAGTCCTACACACCTTTACTATCAGGAGGAGATTTTCTATTCCAATACAAGATTTAGCCTTAAATCCAGATTAATCCTCCTCTGCCGCTAGTTTCTGTTTCACGGATGAAGAAAATAATGGCGACTATCGTTCAGGAGGTTTTTGGTTCGATCCCCAGACTCAAAACGTACTCTAACCCCCCCCCCCCACACACACACACACACCCACACACACACACACACACACACACACACACACCCACACACACACACACACACACGCACCCTGAAACCAAACAAAGACACAATGAAGCTCCTTCTGACATTCTCCCTACTTCTCCATCACCTCCTTCTGACCTTCTCCCTACTTCTCCATCACCTCCTTCTGACCTTCTCCCTACTTCTCCATCACCTCCTTCTGACCTTCTCCCTACTTCTCCATCACCTCCTTCTGACCTTCTCCCTACTTCTCCATCACCTCCTTCTGACCTTCTCTCCACTTCTTCATCACCTCCTTCTGACCTTCTCCCTACTTCTCCATCACCTCCTTCTGACCTTCTCCCTACTTCTCCATCACCTCCTTCTGACCTTCTCCCTACTTCTCCATCACCTCCTTCTGACCTTCTCTCCACTTCTTCATCACCTCCTTCTGACCTTCTCCCTACTTCTCCATCAGCTCCTTCTGACCTTCTCCCTACTTCTCCATCACCTCCTTCTGACCTTCTCCCTACTTCTTCATCACCTCCTTCTGACCTTCTCCCTACTTCTTCATCACCTCCTTCTGACATTCTCCCTACTTCTTCATCACCTCCTTCTGACATTCTCCCTACTTCTCCATCACCTCCTTCTGACCTTCTCCCTACTTCTCCATCACCTCCTTCTGACCTTCTCCCTACTTCTCCATCACCTCCTTCTGACAATCTCCCTACTTCTTCATCACCTCCTTCTGACCTTCTCCCTACTTCTTCATCACCTCCTTCTGACCTTCTCCCTACTTCTCCATCACCTCCTTCTGACCTTCTCCCTACTTCTCCATCACCTCCTTCTGACCTTCTCCCTACTTCTCCATCACCTCCTTCTGACCTTCTCCCTACTTCTCCATCACCTCCTTCTGACCTTCTCTCCACTTCTTCATCACCTCCTTCTGACCTTCTCCCTACTTCTCCATCACCTCCTTCTGACCTTCTCCCTACTTCTCCATCAGCTCCTTCTGACCTTCTCCCTACTTCTTCATCACCTCCTTCTGACCTCCTTTTTGGATTGAATGCTGATGGTATTTACTCTAAATTATTTTTTCTAACTTTTTATAGATTTTTGTTCAATGATTATATTAATTATCATCTTATGTGAAGAAAAAGAAAATAAAATTAAAGAGGGATGATCTCAGCTGCTCCTCGTGACGCTGCTCGGCTGTTTTTACAGGTGTGTTTATGTTCGCAGCAGCTCCTCCTCCTCATCATCATCATCATCATCAGCCTCGCGTTCACGTCCACGCGCGCCTGATGGCGGGAGGATGAGACACGCCCAAAACACCAAACATTCATCTCAACAACATCTCCGAGCTGAACGGAGCAGCAGGAGGAGGAGGAGGAGGAGGAGGAGGAGCGGCTCCATGAAGCCCTTGGCCGCCTCAGCTCGGCAGAGCCGCTCTCCCCGTCACCTCCTCCAGGGGCGGCGGTTCGGTTCTGTTCGGCTCCCGGTCCGCCGGGCTCTTACCTGAAGCTGGCCGGAGACTTCACCGGGAGTCTGCGGCCAGATGGCGGGCTGACTTCCCGCTTCTCTCCGTCCGCCATCCCGCCGCCTTCAGAGCTGCTCCACCGGCTCCAGAGCAGCCGCCGCTCCAGCACCTGAGACGCTGTGATTGGATGGTGCCTTCACGGACTGTCGGAAAAGTGACTATTTAACCCAATTTGACAAAAACACTGGAGTAGAATTCTTCCATTGGAGATTTTCGTACGGAGGCCGGTCACGTTCACCTGAGGGGAAAAAAAACAACAAGATAAAAAAAAGTCTCCACTCACACGGGACCTTTATTACCTGGGCGGGTGTAAGAAGTACCGAGGTCCAATTCAAATCTCCTTAGATGTACCGTAACTGAGCCTTCTTTGATCTTCCTGATCCACTTATATTGATTTTAAGAAATAAATAAGGCAATAATTGAATCTACTAATAATTCAGCCTGGAAACTGTCACCAATAAAATCTAGAGAATAAAAAGATTTTCACTCAATATGTGAGTTTATTTATTAAAACATATAAAAAACCTCAGCAGGGTTGTAGGTTGAAATCCAGCCTGAGGATATTTCATCACATCTTTTCTCCACATGTCCACTGTGTCAATATTTAGTTATTTTATTTAAAAAAAATATATATATATATAAAATATTTGTAAACATTGATACAGCCTAATTAAATCGAAGCAATAGTAAAGATAGATTAATATTATTATAGCCATACTATTATTTTTATTTATTTATTAATATTATTGTTATTATTATTATTAATTTGTTTGAGAGAATATGGATTTTAACTCTACATAACACCATAAAAGTTTATTATCAAACATATAGAACATACATCGGAGCATATTTGTATGTATATATTCATTAAATTATTTAATTAATTTAAGTTTTTTATGATTTATTTAACTTTCCCTTCTTTCTTAGAATGATTGTGGATAAAAAAAAATAAAAGAACATTTACTACTTAAGTGAGAATAAGTCAGACAAACTGAAAAAAAACTTGAAATTAAACTTTTAAACTATTTTTTGCTCTTTGTGTTTAGGAACCTCCCGCAGCAGCTTTTACCTCACAACAAAGAAAACCAGGGTCACATGACTGGAAAGTGATGAAGACGGAGGGAGGGGCGGGGATAGTAAGGGTGTAACCCCCTAAAAGCCTCAAATCCCGTGTTGTACAAGCAACGCTTCTGATTGAACTTCTTAAATTAAATGTGGGAGTTATGTCCAGTTATGTTTTTTTTTGTTAAAAAGTGTGAGACGAATATATATATAACTACTACAATATAATATGATACATATATATGATAGATCTCCTCCAGTTGATTCAAATGCACTGAATCTCGACAGAATCGGACCAACAGTCAAGAGATAAAGGCCTGAAAACTGTGGTTTTAGAGATGAAACTCCCCCTAGTGGTGAAAATATGTCATCTTCCTCACAATGAGGTCTATGTGGTTATCTTACACCTGAAACACCTCAGCTGTGGCGACCAACTACCTGGTTTTCTGCAGGTGAAAGTTTCTCACAGTGTTTAAGGTACCTTATTAAATAAGGAAAAAAAAAATTAGAATTATTGTTTTTCACCAGAGTCAAATAAATCATCAAACAAATCATAAAGTGTCATAAATTTTTTAAAATTCTTTCTATCATTTTTTAATTTAACCCCATCTGTTTGAGTCACTATTTCTGCCTGAAAAATGTGACTGAACCTCTTTATAGCTGCCCCATTGGCAGCATGTGCTAAAAGAGTAAGGGGCCAATGATGGAGCCCTGGGGGACACCACAGGTCAAATGGGTCACAGAAGAGGCATTAACCACAACTATTGAGAAAGTCTTATTTGGTAAGTAGGATTATTTTGGCATATTATGTTACTTGAAACAACACAAAATAACTATAATAAGGGTCAAATAGCTTTACCAAAATGTTAAGCTAATTTCATTAAAATTGACTATTTTTGAAGAAATTAACAAAATTGAAATATTTTGACAACCCAGAATTTTTCTTTTTGTTCATTTTTTTTAAACAAACAATCGTTTTTTATATGGTAAATTTAGAGTCTCTAAGATACTAAGTGTCCAAAAGAAATTAAACCATTCAAAGAAATAATCTTTCCTTAGTTTTTATTTTTTTTATTTTATGTATTTTGTTTTTATAGGGACATTAAAGGTTTGAAAATAATTTTTTAAGTGTCATATTTAAGTTTCTGAGAAATCAGGGGTATTATAGAGTTGTCATAATACCCATACTTTGTGGGTTATAACTCAAAAGTTATAGATAATTCTAATAGGGTGTAATGTCCAAGAGAAACCACAGGAGGGCGACACAGCGCAGAGAAAGACTGCGTCCTTCTGTTTCCTAGGTTACAGTCACACAGCAGGAAAATATGACCTGAATTAGATGTTTTTCTGCTCATGTGTTCATGTTTGAACCAATAAATGAGACAATAAGGACAAAATGTCTTTAAAAGAAAGATAAGATCCATATATTATATTAATCTGTGTCGATTCAAAAACAAATGCAAAAACGTTGTTTTTTTGTAAATTGTGATTTTATTGAATAAGGATGAAAAAGTATTCCAATATCATTTGGACCCACTGTTCTGATTTGGAGGTCTTTCCAGGTCCCACCACAGCATCTCAGTGGGGTTCAGGTCCAGAACTTGACCGGGATACCCCATCACTTTAGATCCATCCATCAAGAGATGGATTGGTGGAACTC
>JBBDHG010000473.1:10000-120000 GCA_037951165.1 Lophius americanus
CGGTGGCATATTTAAGTCACTAGTGGGAACTTTTTCACCATAAAAAGGACATTTTTTCGGACATAATTTCTCAACTGTTTGTGAGATTTCGTCGAAATCCAGTTGATTTGAATCGACTCCAGGAGATTTATGTCGTAACTATTATATTTATTTCACTGTAAAAGTTTCATTTTTACTCACAAGGGGGCGCTTTTCAGACAGAAATTCACATTTAATCTGAGGAGTTCAATCAGGAGGTATAACGCTGAGGGAAGGGGGCATGACAAAAATGAATCTACATATTTCCCTGAATTTTACTGTAAAAAATGACGGCAACTACGTAGAAAACTTTTTAAACCTTTTCATGGTTTCAGACTTACTTACTTAAATTAGGGGATGCTGTTGCTAAATGATTAAAGTTGGTTATTTACATTTTCACACCAGCAAAATCATTTATTTATACTGTATAATACTTTTACAGTAATGATTTGTTTGTGACATTATGGCATTTTTACTTTAATCTTACCAAAGGTTTTCTATATTCACAGTAAAATTCTGTTTTTTCCACATATTTTGACCAGAAATAATGAAATAGTCTTCATTTACCATAATTCACCCGATCTATTACAGTCATACTGTTTTTTTTACAGTAGTCTTTACTGACAATTTCTTCATTTTAACGTTACCTGCTTTCCTGTGTTACTTTAAACAGGTTGACATTATATTCTTTTTAATAATAATTTACTTTAATTGTTTGTGCAAGGTGACCATTTATTTTACGGTAAAATTCTGGTAACCACAGATGATCTAATTTTACTATAATTAAAAAAATAATAATTTATTCAAATTTTTTTTACTGTGTAAAAGGCAGGGGATTGGGAGCTTCTTTGGGGGAACTGTCTAGTTTAACCAAAAAATAATAGCCTCCTCTGTTTTTAACATGAAATATAATAATATGCTGGAATATTAACTTTAATTGGAACGAAGGAACATTTACACAGCAGGAAACAACAACAACAACAACAACAACAACAACAACAAGAAAAACAAGAACAACAAGAAAAAAATAAATAAATCAGATTTAATTCATAACTTCATAGAGCAATACTTGCTTTTAAATAAAAATACAGGTTAATTATGTCTTAGTACATTTGTTTTTGTCTTAAAGCAAAATGACAAATAAAAAAAAGCAAACAATAAAAGATAGAAAACCAGACCATAATAATCACTGGCTATTTACATGTGACAATAACAGTATATTCACAGAATACAGTCTACTATGTATAAATATTCTTTTACAGTACTGCGTTAGAGACGCTATAAGGAAACTTTATAGGGAATTGATTGTATTTTTTTCTGTTTATTTTAAAACGAGACACATGTTTTTTTTTCTTGACGGCTGGTTCTGAACTCCTCCCACTCTCTGAAAACGACGTACACGATAAATGTAACGGATTCTGATTCGTACGTTTTTGTTTTTTTCCACCATTTATTCCATTTGTCCATAACGTAGCCGATATATGCCGATGATGTTTCAGAAATATGCACTCTTCCTCCTCTGCTCCAGCACCCATCGGGCGGGGTTCATGTCCAGCTTCAACATGCTGAGCACCCAGGGGTCCTGCTCGGCCCCTCTGATAAACTCCTCCATGTTTATACGACCTGAGGAACGTGAAGAGAAACGTCGTTGCATCGTATCGTCGTACGTTGTAATGGAATATGATGCAACCAGAAGTTTACCGTCTCCATCAGCGTCCACCGCCTGGAATATTCGATCCACCACCTCGTCCACCGTGAGCTTTGAATCGGCCGCGTCTCTGTCTGAGCCTTTCTTTATCCGGTAGATGCTCTGGACGGAAAACATTGAGAGAGAAACTCAGGTACAGAAAATTTCAATCCGGTCAAACATGATTTTAACGGCAAAAAGTTGGAGAATTATAGCGTTGTCATTCATAACTCAAAAACTGCTTCGTGGATCATGTTCAAATTCTATACTATCATAGATCTTAGTGTGAGGAAGAACTGGAGTGAATTTTGGAATGGTTAGTTACACAGTTGCGCCACTAGGGGTATCTTTATCTCTCAACTGTTTGTTCTGATTTAGACCAAATCTGTTGCTTCTGAATCGACTTGAACGGATGTATCTTAGAAATTTCATGTTTTACTTTAATAGTTCACATTTTACTCAGTAGGGGGAGCTTTTTCTTTAAAAAAAACAACCTTTTTCTTTCAAGCATAACTTCTTAAGCGTTGTTTTATCGTTTAATTATAAGGATTTTTTATTTCCCTGTAAAACACATTTTATTACTTTGTGCCTCATCGGCTCTATATAACTCAGATTGTCTTGCCTTAATCCCACTAAGTCCTAATTTACCTCATATAAACCGCTGCAAGGCGACAAAAGATGTATTTTCCTGTATTTCCTGTAATTGTGTAAACATTCTAGTTTCAGTCACAAGGGTTACTTTTGTTGTAGAAAACAGTTTTCCGCTGTAACTTCACCGTCACATCTACGGCTACGTCCAAACAGGCTCACAGGAATCTACACAAGGAATCTATTCACGATAATACTTCACATTATTCTGTATTTGTTCATTTACGGTGGGAAGAACTCGCCTCAAACTACTCAACCATCAGTCCATGGAAGGAATTTTAAACGCAGGTTCTGTGCTTTGAGTTTTCAGACATGACGAACTCCATTATTATTATTATTATAAAGGATCAAGAATTAAATGTATTTAGAGCCGAGTATCGAACCGAACACCTACTATACAGAATTATAAGTGTACATCTACATATATTGATACATATATGTTGTACAACAACATATATGTATACGTGTGCGTATATCCACATATATGTATATATGTTTGAGAATATATAAGTATATATATTTATACAATGTCTATATACATATATACATATATACATATATATACATATATACATATATATATATATATATGTATATATATATATATATGTATATATATGTATATATGTATATATATGTGTTTATGTACATTTGCATATTTGTTCTACTCTATTCTATTAATTGTTGACAAAGTTAGGACCTCGGTTCTTCATGGTATTGTGTGTAGGGTCTTAGAGAGGGGCTGGATCCTGTCCCAGCTGCAACATGACCAGTAAGATGTTATAAAATACCTTTTCTTCATCTTTTTCATTCCTCCAGGGAAAGAAAACGAGGCCGAAAGAAGAAAAACACAAAAAAACCTGATTGTTCATTGATAATTAATCGGCGGACTCACATCGATGATTGAGCTCAGCTCGTTCCGGTCCACGTAGCCGTTGTTGTCTTTGTCGTACACCTTGAAGGACCACCGCAGCTTGTGCTCCAGGTCCCCCCGGAAAACAAGGTTCAGCGCCGCCACGAACTCGAGGAAATCGATGGTGTTGTCCTGGAAGGAGAAAGAGCGGCGTCACACTCGGACATCTGAGTTAAGATGTGGCAGGAACCGCGGCGGCGCCGTTCTCTCACCCCATTTTTGTCGAAAGCTCGGAACATGTTCTCGGCGTACTCCGAAACCTCCCCCGTCGGGTCCACCCCGAAGAAACGCTTGAACTCGTGCAGGAAGAGAAGTCCGCTGGGGCACTCGGTGACAAACTTCTTGTACATGTCCTGAAGGGCTTTGACGTCCATCTCCTGACGGTTCTCCGTTTGCTGCGTTTGCCCCATGGCTGCTTCCTCATCTAACATCCCATAGTCCGGCAGTCTCAATCCACGCCGGAGCGCTGAGACTCGAAACGGGCTTTTGGTTCTAACTCTCCGCGGCGCTTTATAACCCCGTGGAATCCCAGAGCTCCAGTCGAGGTATGAAGCGGCTGATCAGAGCGGTCCGAGGATTACGTTGGTATTACCTCGGGGGGGTTTCCTCCCCCTCGCTTAGCAAGATCAGCGACTGAATGTGAAACTTCTAGGGAGGGTCAGAGGTTATGCTTTCACTTTGGTTTGGATGTCGGACTGTTTTCGGCAGCTGGATAACCCAGTGGTGGTCCTGGACACTGGGGTTCCAATCCCAGATAAAAGAGGGCGTGGCAGAAATCCGGTGTGGACCCCTGATGCTACCGGCCTACCCAGACACATCTAGAGCCGGTCCAAAGATCCCGGATAGATGTGCCGGCTGTGTCAAGATTCGTTAAACCTTCTGCCAAATCAATATGTAACGAGACGATCCCCTAAAAAAAAGATAGCTTCTTTTTTTTACTGTTCTCGTTAATAACTCCACTAATAATTTACCAATTTGATTCAAATTTTATAGGCATGTGTAGCCCGATGTCCCAAATCAGCCCGCCAGAATTCTGAACTGAATCTGGCTGGTGGAGATTTTTTGATGGATTTATTTTTTATTTTTTTTTAACCCTTAAATTTCCTGCTCAACTGTTTGGTTGAGCTCATTTTTAATCTCTATTTCTTATAGAAACAGAAAAGAATCTGTTTATTAATATGATCCAGCGGCAGCATGTAAATACAAATGATTAAGGGGCCAAGGATGGAGCCCTGGGGGACACCACAGGTGAAAGTGGCTACAGACACGCAGGTATTAACTGTTGAAAAAGTTATTTTCCATAAATAGGATTTTCACTGGTATTTTAGAAAGTGAGGACTTACTTAACAGAATTATCTAACTTAATAAGTGTGAGAGTTTTCTAAAAACAGACTTTACCAAAAGGTTCAGCTAATCAGATGTACATTTACATAATTTCACGTATGATCTATATTCCAAAGGAATAATGTTAAGAAGCGTGAATGTTTGTTTGTCTCTATGTCGCCCATGTGACGAACCGGCGACCCACTCAGGTTTTACCCCGCCACTCAACCAATGTTGTTTTTGTATAACTTTATTTGCATTAAGGAGACGAACATAAAAACAAACAGAAATAAATAAATAATCATAATTCATTTTATTTATACAGCGCTTTTCAAAAATACTCAAAGTCTGTATAAATAAACATAAAAGTACAACATTTTTAATTAGAATTTTATTAGTTAAATTGGTCCAGTAATTACAAAGCGAGGCTAAATAAAGAGATAACAGTAATTTCTACCGTGGGTACTGTTTTGTCTTGGCGGAGGTTTGGGTTCTCTGAGGGCTTTTTTTTTCCAGTCCAGGTTTGTTTACGCTTGTTTGAGAGTCCAGTTATTCATAAAACTACTGGATGAAGGCAACGAGGCAAGAATATATACTATTTTGGTCCAGATGTGGATAGAAGGGTAAAATCATGCAATCCTATTGGATTGGCTTGAAAAGTGGGCGGGCATTAGAAGAACTGGAAATGGACCCAAATCCTACTTACTTCACAGTGACTCTTCAGAAACAGGCTGTTGTCGGACTCGTAACCAGCCCATATTCAAAGAGACAGAAACATTTATCTGGTGGAATAAAGTGGTTAAAACGAGGTTCAACATCATCATGCGATCAGCAAGAAAACAAAAATACCATCAAATGAGAAATGAGTGAGAACAGTTAGCTGTTCCTCATCTGAAGATAAAGTCTGTCCTCCTGTCTTTCTTTAAAAAATAGTCCAAGAATCCAGTCATAGAGGACCATGGTGCTTTTCAGTCCCATCATAAGTTCCTTTTCCATTGGCATGGAGGTCCTATTTCTCCAATAAGTTTTAATTTGTTGAAAATAAGTGCTCAGCAGGAGCAGAAGATATGAATGAAGCGCCTTCCTCATGCGTAAAACTCACGCAAGACGAGGCTACCTTAGTAACACACCCACGCCTACCTAGCAAACCCTGGGTTTTTTAACAAACACGCCGTAAATGACAACCTGAAATCTAAAAATATGACAATCATTAAATTCAGACGGTCTGAAGTTTCAGGGAACATTCTGCTGGGAGATCTTGGGTCCTGCTATTCACGCGGATGAATCTTGGACAAGTACCGCCTACGTTGACGTTGATAGAGACCAATTCATGGAAACAGGATTCTCTAAAGGGAGTGGCTTCTCTCAATAGAACGTTAGACCCTGCAACACTGTCAACACAGTTGAGGAATGGTTTGAGGATCACAACAACAAGCTCAAGGGGTTTACCCAGACTCCACAGGTCGCAATCAAATTGAGTATCTGCAGGATGTTCTGGACAACGAAGCCCGATCCAGGGAGCCCTCACCTTGAAACTTATCCGACACGATGGATTTGCAGCCAACGTGTTGTTGCCAGAAAACCACTGAAGGCTCTCAGAGGTCTGCTGGCGTCCATGCCTGCATAAGTTACATATGCTAATCAGGACCTAGACAATGCCGGGGTTGTACTGTTGGCTGACAGGCGTACATTTACTGAACATCAACCACAGGCTAAAACAATCCTGGCGTGTGCTGATAGCTGTAAGACAACAAAACGACAGAAGTGCTGTCAGTCAACACACTGAAGCACCGGGCCGTTCTGTTTTATAGTGGCTAATCAGAAACCTGGCCTCACGTTCATTAATCTATCAGCCACATGGCTGATGTCCAAGTCTATTCCTGACTCTAATCAGCTGAAGTGATGTTTTCTGCTCAGGAAAAGAAGCTAAGAGGCTAAGAAGCTCTGGGTCATTACAATTTAGATCTGGAATATCAATCTCTTGTGATTAGATTGCATTAGCTCTCAGAGAGGCGAGGGAAACAAATCCTACGGAGGGTACGGGTGGAGGGATCCATCAGTGTGTCCACGTTAACCCACGTTAAGATCGATGGTAAACGTACAAAGAGAAAAGGACATTTTCGTTTAGCCTCCTTTGAAAGTTGCTGCTGCAGATCCTTGGTTTTAAGGCGATAACGCAAAAAACATTTCATGGATCATTTTCATATTTCATACCAGGGTTGACCTTTGAGTGAGGAAGAACTGGAGTGATTTTGGGGGAGTTTAAGTTGCATATTTCTACCAATAGGGGGAGCATAGTCTCCAAAAGTTTTTGGTCCATAATTAGAGTAGAATAGAATAAATCCTTTTTTGTCCACCGGGGTTTGAATGTGGGACTCTGTAGCGCCTCCCAGAGCTCAAAGTGACTGAACTGATGACGGGAGCTGTCTGTCACAGTGTTCCTCTCCTTCCTCCTCATCCTCTCGGTGAAGAGTTGGGTCAAGGGCTTTTGCGTGTTTCCCATTTAGTTAACTTCCCTTTGACACAATTTCTCGACCGTTGCTCCAATTGAGTCCAAATTGGGTTCGTATGAATCGACTCAAGGAGTTGAATCTATAATGTAAATGTCATATTTTACTCTAATAGTTCGTATTTTATTCACTAGAGAGAGATTTTTACGAAAAACATTGTTTGTTTTTAACACAATGTCCCATTTCCTCCAAATTTTGTGACTATATGAATTGACTTGAGTAGAACCATCTTCTGCTTTTCGTATTTAACTCCGATAGTTCATATTTTACTCACCAGGGGGAGCGTTTGTGGGAAATACACTGATTTCGGGTATAATGTCCGAACCGTTGGTCCGACTTTGTCCAAATTTGGTGCCCAGGAATTCCAATCAAGGACATGTATCTTGTTTGTATCATATTTTACTTTAATAGTTCATATTTTACTCACTAGGGGGAGTTTTCTTTGAAAAAGAATGTGGGACGTACCCTTTTGTCGAGGTTGACAGATTTCGCCTTGTTTATTCCCGATGCATATTATTCAGGTTTTATGTCATTTTGTTTTAAGATCAGCCACTTAAATTCTAAGACTGTATTATAAATGTAAAATTGGAACATTACGAATGTTTGATTCATTCCTTAAAAGGTGTGTGACATGTGCACTCGTTGGTTCTGACCCGCATCTGTACTTACCTTCTGATTACCTTTTGTACAAGACCAGAGCCAATGAGAGCCATGAAGGGCCAAGAACCAAAAGACAAAAATAACTGTTTGGACGATCAATGAAATGCTAAAGGGGATTGGAATCAAGAGTTGTGTGAGCTAAGTGGATTCTGCAGTGAGCTAAAGTACCAATTAATAAACATTAAACGGAGCTTCACGACACGCCAGAGAATTGTAGCCATGCTAACGCCAAGTCACTGCTATCCAACTGGTCTAAAAACTATTCTGTACAACAAATATACGGGTTTCATTTTAAAACACTGCGTGGCGATCCCCGTCGGCAACGGATACCCCCTGGATGTGAGCCAAATGAATAAAGATCGTGAAGGTCTCTGGATCGGTTCTTGAACCTACATACCATAATTATATGTCCTGAGAAAAGTTGAGGTTATTCTGGAATCATATTTATTCTGGAATCATATCCACCGATCCTTCACGTTAACACGATGACTCCAAAAAACTTTTAAGGATCATCTTCAAATCTTATAATCACACAGTCCTTAGTGAGAGGAAGAACTGGATTGACATGGGGAAATATCAGTTGTATATTTCCACCACTAGGGCGAGCTTTATCTCCAAATGCTCTTGGACTATAATTTTTCAATGATAAACACTATTTTCAGACATTCTTCCCTCATAGTTCCTATTTTACTCACTAGGGGGAGTTTTCTTTTGGGAAAAACACGTTTTTTCAGTGATAATATTCACTTTAGGAGTTCGGACAGGGGGATGCCTGTACAAGCAGGGGACTGGGGTCTTTTCAGGGGTGTTTCCTTGCTGTCGGGTCATTTATCTTTGTGCTTTAAGTCACTGATGATGTTTGAAGGAAAGTTCAACAAAGGGGAAGAAGTTCCTGCATGGAGGACTTTCTTGGTTTTGGATGCTAAGCTAGCCTTTACTATATTTTTCTGGATCTGGATTCTTGCATGAAAGATGACAAAGAACATCACGCAAAGAAAACACAATGAAAGACAGGAAGTGTACATCAGGCTAAGAAGTTACTTATTTCATTCCACACCAAGTGATGCTACGGCAAGTTATTCTTAGAGCTTCCTGATGGCCGCCGCCCTTAAGAGGATTCAGAGAAAAGCATCATGGGTTCTTTAGATTAATGTTCTCACTCAGCCTCCAAGAAGATAATCAAAGGAGTAAGTGTGTCACTGGGAAGACTCTGAGAGTTGTATTTAAGTTCACTGAACAGTGGAGTGAGGGCTCCATCTAGTGGAGGAAAGTGGAACAGCTCTAAAACCGCAGCAAGTACATTTGCAGAAGGATGAAGGAGCGCTGGTACCATGGTCATCATACAAACATACAGAAGATTAGATTTGATAAGATTAGATAGTAGATTAGAGGCCAAAATGAAATGCAAAAAAATGTCTTTCATTTCTGTAATCATCATTTTTAATTAAAATTATACCCCAAAAATGAACCTCTAAATATTTAGCTCCGCCCCCTTTATCCATAACAGTCTGAGTCTCCTTCTGTGGTCTGTGAGGAGGTCTGAGGACACATGGAGAAGATCTGAGACCATTCCTCCACACAGAACCTCTCCACCTCCTTCAGGTTCTGAGGTCCACACTGGTGGACTCTCCTCTGCAGCACATCCCACAGATGTTCTGGTGGGTTCTAGTCGGGTGAATGGGATGGACATGACAGAACCTTTATTCTGTGACCTCTGAACCATTCTACGGTTGATGTTGAGGTGATCTTCAGATCATTGTCCTGCTGGAAAGTCCAACCACGACCCACTTTAAGGTTCCTGACAGGTTTTTAGGTTCTCGTCCAGCGTAAGAAACTGGATGGATGGATCAATAATAAGCCCATTTAAAAAATGGGGCTAAAAAATACTTTAATCCCAAATTTACACAAAAACCTCTAGTTTACATTTAAATCAAATTTAAATGGAATTATTTGTGACACAAGAAACTCTCTCAGTATTCAGTCCAGTAAAAAGGCCCGGTCAGACCCGCTGGGGTTAATTGGGCCGGGATTTCTGTTTACGGCTTTTCGGCCTCCCTGTGATGTTTAACCTCACGGGGTCAAAGCGGTTGAACAGGATTAGACTCTTAACGGAGGGATTCCTGTCATGGGATCTGCCCCCCTCCCCTCCTCCTCCTCCTCCTCCTCCTCCTCCTCCTCCTCCGTTCTCAGCTGAACTCTTCACAGTCAGTAAGTATCGTCTCTCTTTGGCTGCGGGGGTCCAATGTCCACGTGTTTAATGAACTTTTACCTCTTCATCCTGGCTGAGTTCACCATCATCATTCTAGTTTTCCACAAATCCCGAAGATTTATCCTCCTCAGACTCTCGGCTGATTTGTTTTCGGGGGTGGAAAGAAGGAATTTCGGAACTTTTCAGGGTGTAGTTTACATCACGACCACCAGATGGCGGCAGTCGTTCACTGTTTTTGAGTTCATGCAGAATGATCGAACTATACAACAATAATATTTATATTTAGAATGTATGTAACAGACTTAAGGTGAGTTTTGGGGGCTACTTTTAAAATGTATTAAGTTTTTATTTGTTCTGCTCATCTGAGTAGATTTTGATTCTATTTCTTATTGGATCATGTGACTGAACCAGTTTATAATACGACTCAGCGGCAGCATGAAGATCCTGACGGGTTGAGGGTCCGAGCAGCGGTTTTTTAGGATGATGATTATAGATATTAAAGATGTATTTTTTCATCTCTCATTTTTAAAGAGGGTTGATGATTGTGGGGGGCGTGGTCTATTTCATCGGTTTGGGTTCTGTGCTTGGAGGTCTAGCATCACTCCTCAGCGGTGTCACCGCTCCATTCATTTCTCCATCTATAAGTAATCATGGGGGTCCAGAGGGCAGGTTCTGTCCTGGACTGTCCTCTGTGGACGAGGTGGGGGAGGATGCTGGGGGAGGATGCTGGCTAAGCTGAAGCCCACTGTGGGGGCTTCTAGTAGCCCTTCAGCAGATTCATACATGAGTGCGCTCCTGTAGCCTGTTTCCTGTTTCCTGTCCACAGTCAGACTTTTCAGCAGCTCACAATGACACTTTGGATTTGTCCCTGAAATGATACCATCATCATCATCATCATCATCATCATCATCATCCTCCTCCTCCTACTCATTGGGCTCATAAACGCCGCCACACCATCTCTGTCCTTCCTCTGTAGCCGTTAGCTCACGTCAACGCAAGATTCAGAATATATTCTATTTATTTCTCTAACTAACTTTGGGGATTAATAGAAACATTAAATATTAATATATTTTTATTTGATTTAGAGTTCTAGAGAGTTTTAAGTTGGACCACTTGACCAAAGACTTTCTTCCATTCCTCTATAAATCAGATCCTCTTGGGTAATATACACGTAAATCTTCAAAATAAAGTTTATATCTCATCTATTTTAAATTGTCCTTGAAATGCAAAACGGTGAAACGAGACTGAAGAGACGTTTGAAACAAAGGATGAGACCGCCGGTCATTTCTGAACGGTTCTGGTCCGGAGTGATTTATGTGGATCTCTCCCTTAATGTCCAGGATCATCAATCTGTCAAAGAAAAGATTCAAAAAAGAGAAATCAAGGTCGATGAGATGTTTCTGGGGAATGTTATTTCTCCTTCACCATCCCATGATGATGATGAAGAGTCTGTGGAGGTCAACAGTCATCAGTGTTTGTGGAGAGAGACGAAGATCACAGATGATTGGAGGAAACATTCATTCATTCATTCCTCTTTTCTTTCTGTCAACGTATGAATCTGATGCTACCTTATTATACACACACACACACACACACACACACACACACATACATACATACATACATACACACTTACACACATACATACACACACACACACACATACACACACACACACACATACATACATACATACACACACACACATACAGAAACACATACATACACACACACACACACACACACACACACACAGACACATACAGAAACACATACATACACACACACACACATATACATACATACATACACACACACACATACAGAAACACATACATACACACACACATACTTACATACACATACACACACACACACACACACACACACACATACACACACACACACACACACACACACACATACAGAAACACATACTCACACACACACACACAGACACATGAAATAAAATTCCAGCTTTTGGAATTTCCTCAAATTTCTTTCAAAATGAAAAACTTCCAACTTCGACTTTAGACTCAATCCTTCTTCATCTAATCGTGTGTTTTATGATTTATGAGATTATGAAGTTGTGTTTTTAAGCTGCAGGCGTGAGCAGCACCTCCGACTGCTGCTGAATAGCGGACGCGGTTATTCTGGGATGGCATTGATGAGCGGCTGAGAGTGTGTTGGCGTGCGTTTGTGTGGCTGTTTTTAGTGCGAGGCGTGGGGGAACCAGAACCGCGGTTTGGGTTTAGAGCCATCAGGAAACTCTGAATCATTGACAGAGTTTGACTCCGGAGTTAAAGCGGGAAAAACACCCGCAGCTACGAAGACGAGGGGGGAGAGAGAGAGAGAGAGAGAGAGAGAGAGAGAGAGAGAGAGAGAGAGAGAGAGAGAGAGAGAGAGAGAGAGAGAGAGAGAGAGAGAGAGAGAGAGAGAGACAGAGAGAGAGAGAGAGAGAGAGGCATCCAACGAGGCTGACACACACACACGCACACGAACACACATACATACACACACACACACGCACAGACACATACACACACAGACACATACACAAACACGCATACAAACACACACATACACCTACACACACGTACGCACACACACGCACACACACACAAACATACACACACATACATATGCACACACAAATACACACATATGAACACACACACACATGAGGTTTGACCTTCAGCCCATCACTAACCTTTGTCTCTGTTTCACCCGACCTGATGTCACGCACCAGTGGATATCAACCACACAGCTGAGCAGACAGTGTGTGTGTGTGTGTGAGTGTTTGTGTGTGTGTGTGTGTGTGTGAGTGTGTGTGTGTGTGAGTGTGTGTGTGTGTGGCCACACTGGTTATCTGTAAATCATGTCCTCTGTCTTTGGGTCTATGATGAAGGTCACTGTCCTTCTTTTTCCAGGAATTCCTGATCATCCAACTCTGAATGTTGTGGAAACCTCTTCAAAATAAAATACAGGAGAATCATGTTTAGAGGTTTTTATCCAGCAGTCTGTTACTCAAACGTCCTTCTTTACACAATAACAACACGCTAATACTAGGAATTATAATATCTGCTAAATTATAGTGTGTTATTAAGTTATTACAACTGGTGATAAATACATAGAAAAACTACATCTGATAAAAACAGATAAAGTATTTTTATTATTATTAATCATTTATTATGTGGTAATTACTAGAGTAGCACAGTTTATTTCTCTTTTATGTTTAAAATCCTAGTCAGTCATGTATTTTAAGTGCTCTTATTTTGAAGGTAACAGTAGCTAGTAGCTAGTAAGGTAGTCAGCATTGTGTATGTGTTCTGACCCGTTGAAATGAATGCCCCGCTGGCATTTCTTAAACCAACACTACGACATTTTGAAATGAAAATAAAACTTTGTACAAGCCGCTCTGCTAACGTTAGCCGCTCTGCTAACGTTAGCCGCTCAGCTAATGTTAGCTTCTTAACCTGTTCTGTTTCTTTGGGTGATTCCCTTTGAAGTGTTTGAATAAGTTTGTTTTGTGAAATCGGCCTGATTTCATCCCCGTAGGCCGCCTCACATCATAACATCTAGAAATGACCACCGCTATCAAATATACCAGAGAAAGTACAGCTGAAATATGAAAGTAAAAATAGGGTTAACACGCACACTGAAATATAAGTAATTAAAAGACGAGCATGTTTTCAGTCAGTAAGCAGGAACTGACTGTAAAAGGAAGAATTCAACGTTTCCACGTTCTGAACACGTCTTTCACAGTAACCCAATAAAACGTTATTATTTCCTTACACAAACTCACCTAACCTGAGGATTGTCCAGGAGGAAGCAGCCTTTTATGAGAAGTATCGTTCCTCATGCGACGTTCACTATTTCTCTGCTCCGTGTGAACTCTAGAGGTCAAGGAGTTTCTGCCAGAAGGAGTCGTGAGTTACGTGAAAGAACAAAAGGCGAAGACGGTGTCGGCTGCTGTTTTGGCAGAGGAGTTTGTGATTATTCAAGAGGTGGTGTAACGGTTCCAGTCTGCCAATAAAACCCACTCTGGACCTCATGTGGTCTTTTGCTCAATCCCCTCGGTTGGATAACTTCCCTCAACAAACGTTGTGTTCCATGTGGTCCGACTCTCGAATCCTCTCCGCTGACTTTTGTTTCTGACAGCAGATGTCAGAAACTTAACGGAAGCAGAGTTTAGAACTAAGACATCAAATGGAGGCACAAGCAGAGGAGGTGAACTAAAGTGATTTAATAAAAAAAAAAACACAGAATGCAAAGTCCAGAATAAAAAAAAAAATGAAACCCCTTCTTTTTGGCTCACACTCAGCTGACTGAAGAAACAACATGTCTTTCTTCAGGTTCACAGCATTTATTATCTTCTGTTGGTACATATCAGCCTGGTTGGTAGCACGGCAGATAGCATATATGCTAGCTAAGTGACTTAAACAAGTATTTTAGCTCATCAAAGCTTCATAAATGGAACACAGAAAGTTACAGTCAGTCACAAAACGCTGACAAAAATGCTTTGATTACTTTAAGTACATCTAGCGGAGAGCATCAGCACTCAAAGGGACTACGACTACCAGAACCCACCACAGGAGGGCGCCCCAACAGTTTTAATACACCAAGGTTTGCATATATTATATAACATTATCAAAACCTCTAAGTACAATCAATGCAATAGAAAATAAATATTAAGATGCATTTTGGAGAACATCATCAATTTATGACAACCCTGTCAGACAAAAACCGGCGGGGGTCTAAACCTGGTGAGCAGTCCAATAACGGAAATAATCCAAAAGGCAGACACACGGTCAAAAACAACCCAAGTCCAGAACCAAGAAAAATGCACAAGTGAAAATTGAAAAATTTTCCCGGGAAAATATCTCAACAACAACAAACTGGTGAGTGAGGACAGGTGAGCACACAGTAAATACACTGAGGATAACGAGACAATGAGACACAGCTGTGGAGCGGGACACAGGTGAACATGATTGACACATGAGGAGAATAGAAGAAGGACAGGAGACACGGAGGAGTTAGGAGGCGTGAAAATGTACAAGGACCACAAAGGACCACTAAGAAGAAATACAGGAAGAGATAAAGTTAACGGAATCACATGGATGAACATTTTAGAAATAAAACAGGAAACAGGGTGATGCAACACAACCTTCAAAATAAAACCAGAGATTTAAAAAAACGATTAAACCAAGAAAAACTCATGGAATTAAATGTCATAAGAAGTTTGAGTTTAAACACATATGGAGGGACTTTTGTGGTGTTCTGTTTCATATCCGTGTCAACTTGCCTTTTCAGGTGAAGCCAGAGTACAAGGGGAGTTAATCCCGACTATTAGTCCGGAACCCCTTCCTTATCTGGCATGTCCAGAAGCTTAGAGGCTTTAAAGTGTTCTGACTCTGTAATCACTGCCTACTGAAATTGGACCCCCGAGAGGAATAGAGGGAATGATAAAAAAGTACCAAGGAGCAGAGAAGCCGGGAGGCTTGTGTTATCACAACGGAGGAAATCACAAACTCTCTTATTGCCACTTCTTTTCTCTTCAGACATTTCTAACCAATTTTGATTCAAATCCTTTGTTTTTTTTCCATCTGTTGGTTTGACTGTTTTAATGCAGATTAGAAAAAGACAATTTAACCTTTTTAATGCGACTAAACTTTTAATTATCAAATATTTTCTGTGCCACGGATAAATAGCCATTCTTAATCTGTATGGTGACATCACACATACAAATGATCCGCGAGTGATGAGGAGAATAAAGAATGTTGGTTGAACACGCAAATAGACAAATCATAAGTTACACAATTAAAAAAGACACGTAGCATTAGCATTACAAAAGCTACAACAGAACATACTACGAAAAGGTGCTAACCAGACTTCACAGTGGGTATGAGGGGCTTTTCTCTAGGGCTTTCTTTCTTGCTAGGCCACACCCATCTCAGATGTTTGTACCAAAAAGCTCCCTTTGGTCTCATCTGACCTCTGACCTTGTTCCAGTGAAAGTCCCAGTGGTGCTTGTCAAACTGTAGCAGCATTAGCTTGTGTGTAGATGACAGAAGAGGCTTTTTCCTGCTAACCTCCCAAACAGCTGGTGTTGGTGTCGGCGCCATCTGATGGTGGTTATGGAGACTTTCTGACCCAAAGATTCAGGTAACCTCTGACCTCTATCCTTGGAGAGTCTTTATCCAGTCCAACCATCCTCCTCACAGTGAGGGGTTTACAGACACGTCCTCTTCCAGGCGGATGTCTAACATCTCCAGTCTCTTTAAACTTCTTCATTATTCATCTAACTGTTCAAACTGACCTTTGAACTGCTGAGAGATATTCTTGTCTCCATTGTCAGATTTGTGCAGCTCTACAACTTTTCTTTGCTCCTCGTTGCTGTGTTCTCTGGTCTTCATCATGGTGAAGACCCTCAGAGAGAATCAGGCCTGTGTCACCTCATATTTATACCCCAGTCAAACAGGAAGTACCTGTTCACCACCTCAGAGTTCCTGCTCACACAGGTGAAGATACAGATATAAAACAGGACTGGAGATATTCTTCAGTTTCCTTTTAATCCCAGGATTATCAATAATTCAGGCCCGTTTCAGAGAAAAAACATTTGTTTTCTGTTAAGAATGTGATGCGTTTAATTGTGAATTTTTGTGAATAATATAGATTAAAGATTAAAGGTATCGAAAAAAACAACTTTTTTTTGCATATCATTTTATTCTTTTATTTCTTCTTTTCTAAAATGGTACCAGTAATTCTGGAGGGTTCCGTATGTGGAGCCCGACACTCCTCATGTGGAATTAAATACTTAGAAAACTGACATGAAGGTCTCTGCGTTCCACATGCCTTGAAATCCTTCCCTCCTCTTCTTCTCTTGGCCTCGGCCGTCATGAACAGAGAACGTCTCTCACATAATCCTGGATAAACGTTTTTACTGTCAGCCAGCTCCAGTTCTATTATTTGACCTTAATGCGTTAGAGTCATGCGTGAATAAATGCAGCTCATCAAAGTTTCACCCGCCTTCTTCTGAAGATGTCATATTATTTCCACTCATAATCACGTCTCTGACGAAGACTCCACAACGGAGGCCAGACTGGATTGTCACCGGCAGTTCGGTTTTTAGTTTTGGCTCCATTAAGCTTCCAGATTATGGGAGCCGTTGAAGCCGCCTGCTGCAGGAGACGGACGCGCTGTGATGACGGATTTAAAAGGTCGAGGTTCATCGAGTGGATCCCGAGATTCTCACCTGCAGAAGTTGCAGTGAAATTGAGGTTTATAGGAAACTGATGTCATTATTCATGATACAAAAACAACCTGCCATTTGTCAGTTTCCTGTTCATCAATCCCAGACAGTTAGCCTATCTTTGCACAAAAAAGGTTTAGATAACTCAGAGTTATCTAACTCAGAGTTATCTAACTCAGAGTTAACTAACTCAGAGTTATTTAACTCAGAGTTATCTAACTCAGAGTTGTTTGAACCGACTCAGATCGGTAGCTCTGGAGCCGAGATGTCAAGAATGTCAAGTTTCTCATCTCAGGGTTGAAGTCGGCGTTTGGTAAACCTGTTTTTCTTTGGATATAAGCTGGAGTTGCTTCAGCAGAGGGAAGGAGAGTGAGAAGCTGGACGTTCTTAGGAGAGAGAGTCGAAGGAGAAGATGACACAAACGGTACGGAGAAACTTTATGGAGTCTGTTGCCTGTTTTAACGGCTTCTCAGGATAACCTTAGATGTCTGAGAAGTTAGCAGGATAGAAACAGGCAGACCTCCAATAACTCGGCTCTGAATTCAGCAGAGAGACAATAACAAAAGTTTATATTCTCAAAGTTGCCCTTGGAGGCAAACAACTGAAAGTTTGTCTTCAGCTTCGGCACAAACCTCATCATTCCACACATGAGAACCAGTGAATGTCCGCATCGCTGTGCTGAGAGGTGGGCTAACCAGAACCACCGAACAACGCTGAGACGGTTCTGACTGAGAGCCCAAAGCGAGATCTGTAAAAACTGAATACTTGAATACTGATGCTGATAGAGTTCTTATAGACGGAATCAGAGTCAGGGAACTGAGACCGTTAACCATTCTAAAGTCTTTATATCAAGTTTATTGTATTGCTGCTGTATTTGTGTATTTGACAAGAATTCACAAACATTCTTTTCTGAACCAAAACTATTTCATGAAGCGCTTCAAGGCTGAGCGTCTTAGACAAACCAACCCAGGAGCTGAGAGCATTCAAACTGAATGAATGTGACATTTCCAGACAGACGGATGGGGAGACAGAAGGACGGAAGAGGTGAAGGATGGTCAAGAGAGGGCGAGGGAGAGGAGCGAGAGAGAAAGTTGGGAATAGATCGGACCGAGAAAACACCTGCTGGGTTAGGCTGTACGCTCTACCATAGAAAACAGTTAGGTAGAGTCACTGTGGGATCTGATCCTAGAGCAGACTGATGACATCACAGACACAGTTAGGTTGAGTCACTGTGGGATCTGATCCTAGAACAGACTGATGACATCACAGACACAGTTAGGTTGAGTCACTGTGGGATCTGATCCTAGAACAGACTGATGACATCATAGAAACAGTTAGGTCGAGTCACTGTGGGATCTGATCCTAGAACAGACTGATGACATCATAGAAACAGTTAGGTTGAGTCACTGTGGGATCTGATCCTAGAACAGACTGATGACATCATAGAAACAGTTGGGTTGAGTCACTGTGGGATCTCATCCTAGAACAGACTGATGACATCATAGAAACAATTAGGTTGAGTCACTGTGGGATCTGATCCTAGAACAGACTGATGACATCATAGAAACAGTTAGGTTGAGTCACTGTGGGATCTGATCCTAGAACATACTGATGACATCATAGAAACAGTTAGGTCGAGTCAATGTGGGATCTGATCCTAGAACAGACTGATGACATCATAGAAACAGTCAGGTCGAGTCAATGTGGGATCTGATCCTAGAACAGACTGATGACATCATAGAAACAGTTATGTTGAGTCACTGTGGGATCTGATCCTAGAACAGACTGATGACATCATAGACACAGTTGGGTGTCACTGTGGGATCTGATCCTAGAACAGACTGATGACATCATAGAAACAGTTAGGTCGAGTCAATGTGGGATCTGATCCTAGAACAGACTGATGACATCACAGACACAGTTAGGTTAAGTCACTGTGGGATCTGATCCTAGAACAGACTGATGACATCATAGAAACAGTTAGGTTAAGTCACTGTGGGATCTGATCCTAGAACAGACTGATGACATCATAGAAACAGTTAGGTCGAGTCAATGTGGGATCTGATCCTAGAACAGACTGATGACATCATAGAAACAGTTGGGATGAGTCACTGTGGGATCTGATCCTAGAACAGACTGATGACATCACAGACACAGTTAGGTTAAGTCACTGTGGGATCTGATGGAGATTATTAGATGAGTCACATTTAATATTAGCGTTCACTGGGGGTGTTTGTAGAATGCAGGGCATGGGGGTATTTTCTAGAGCAGAAAGAAAACACGTGTTGGACTTCCTCTGACATCGTGAAGGAAGACTGCTGCCACCTTTTCTGACCCGGTGAAGGACTTTACTAGACGTTAACCAGGAGGAAGACTTGTTGGGGGCAGCGAGGGGCTTCAATCCCTGCAGCTATTGATTTATTGTCGTACGGCATGACGGCCGTTCAGTTGAATGAATACAAGAGTATAAGAATATAGGGATGTGAGAATGTATTATAATAACATAAGGGTATGTTTATGGACTTTGTATACATTTAAATGAACGATGGAAAGTATTACCACGTGATTAAATGTGTATTTCTTTGGTATTTAGGAACTAGGTTGGGACAACTTAATATATTTGGGTTAGCCGAACCCAATTAGTAGGGTACTGTTAATCTTACTGCATCAACCAACCTCAGTCAATTAGTTGAACCAACCCGAATAAATTATATTGACCCAACACAAATATATAAAGTTAGAACAACATAGTTACTTAAAGCTGGAAGAAAGTCCAAAGGTCATAAAATATAAAATCACTTTCCATGATTTCATAACGTTTATTCAGGAGATAAAGGTACAAAGATTTAGAAAAGTACAATCTTCTATGAAACCCACCCACCCACCCACCCTCCACACACACACACACACACACACACACACACACACACACACACACACACACCTGAACATCTGCTGCCGTCATAATCCCATGAAAACCGATGACTACTCAGGTAATCTCCTGATCCAGCATAATAATTGCAGCAGGGGTTCAGCCCGACCAACACCGGGTTCAGCCCGACCAACACCGGGTTCAGCCCGACCAACACCGGGTTCAGCCCGACCAACACCGGGTTCTGCTTCAGAACCTCCATCGAAACATTTCTATGGCCTCTTTGATTCAAATGAGCAAAGGGGCCGGTGAATCGACTCAAAAAGACTGATCTTGTATATTTATATATATATATATTATACTTTACAGTAATAGTTCATATTTTATTCACTAGGGGGAGATTTCTTCATGTGATCTAGTCCAACGTTAGTGAATGTGATCTGGGTCAAAGAGATCTATCTTCTATAGGTCATATTTTCTCTAGAAGTTCATATTTCCCTCACTAGGGGGAGATGTCTTTAAGAACAACACAGTTTTCGGACTTACGTTCTCATCTGACTTGAGGAGATCAATCCGGGGATTTCTTGTACCAAGCAGGGGATTGGGGACTTTTCAGGGATATACCCTTGCTGTTGGGAACGAACACCAGTTAGGGTTGTTCAGCGGTCATCTACAGGACCGCAAGTCCAACATCTCCTTAGAAGTCCCTTCATTGCTTTTTTTTTGCCTTCTGACCAATCACAGGCCAGCTCCACATCTCAGTAGAGAACCATTATATCTGTATGGTTTTACTAACAACTTTTTATTTCCCCAATGAGAAAAACACTATTTTACTACTGAAGTCAAGTGGGTTATAACCTTGTTTGACCTTGTCTGCATTCATAGTGTCTGCCTTCTTGGTCCTTCTTACATCTAACATCAAGCTAACATGCTATCTAAACAGGAAGTGACACATTAACCATACAGGAAGTGACATGTTGGCGATGATGTGAGTGTAGCATAAATAACATTTGCATTGCAGAAATAAGCTTTTAACAACTAATAAATTCATTTATAATTACATTTATAAATCCAAATATTCAAAACACGGATTAAACAAAACAGAAACTTTGATAATAGTCGATGTGAAGAATCAGTGGCCGATCTTTGTCTGACCTCATGAATGGAAATTACAACGGATATTTACAGAACGGAACATTTGGCAATCATAATTTTCTATAATGTCCTTCATACAGGGAAACATGTATTTTATATATATTATAACATCATATTGACCAGACATTATATGTCTAAAGGATTAATCAGATTTAAGAAATATTTCAGGAAGATATATTTGTTTTGTGACGTTTGATTTATATCTAGTAAAAATTGAATGATGAAAAAGGAATAGCCAATCTGTTTGGGCTAGCTGTTAGCCTAGCCAATATTCCTCCACACTTGCCGGTAATTTGTTTCTTTCCCGGCCTGTCTCACCTCGGCTCTGGGTGGGAGGACGGTCCAGGCCGGTGATGAAGTACTCAGCCGATAAAGTAATCTCATGCTATAATGTGTCATTTTGCCAATAACCACAGAAAACTCTTACCCCTAACTTCTGAACACGAACAAAAAGAACTTTTACGTGAAAAAAGACGTACACTTTTACGTGAAAAAAGACGTACACATCGCCATCAGTCCGTGAATTCACCTTCCTTTTCTAAACAGACTTGTAATGGAGCTCCCCTCAAAAAAGAGCTCCATTACAATCTTGGGTTAAGTCAGGCTTGAGAGCAAAGTAATAATATAAATATGGAAAATATTCTCCTGATTATGGGATGGCGTTCTCTAAGAAGAAACTCTGAAGACAAATGTGATTATTAGATTTGTCATTTCAAAGGAAGCATGAAAGAAAGGCTGTTTTTACTTTAACACTTACAAAGTGAGGGGGTCGGGTTTGATTTCCTCTACAATCTATTTTCTTCAGACACTAACGGAGAGTGTCTGAAGAAAATAGATTACGCTGAGCATACGCTGAGACAATAAACTCAGCGTATGCAAATATTTATGGTGCTAAGATTCAAAGAGCAGAATGTTTTCTTAACTTATGCCTCCCACTCTTTATCTCACCATTTGTTCTCCTCCTTTTTCTAATCTGTTCTCATTTTCTCACTCTCTACCACAATCCACCAAACCATCCTCCGCCGTCAGCGCTCCTTCCCCGCCCGCCGTCAGCGGGTGACAGATCGACGGCGTATCCGTTCGGCTTCCCTTTACAACGGCGTCCTCCTGGTAATTGTGCTCAGCTCCCGCGGGAGCACTGATCTTCACAGACGCTCCTCGGAGCTCACGCCATCCTTCTCCATCCACGCCATCACTCGCCCCCCCCATCAAGCCGCACTCTCTTCCATCCTTTCCCCGCTGTCACCGCTGGAATCGATGAAAAAAAAGGGAGAAAGTTCAAAAGGCTAGAATAAAAGGCCGTAAACTTCACAACAGTATAAAACCGTAGTCGATAGTTGAGTTATCTTAAATCCAGAAACAGTAAAAAAACAAAAGAAACTCAAACATTCATAGTTAGAATATGTGGAAAACACGTTTTTCATTCAAATCACAGAAAAATACCCATAATTCTAAATGTCAATCACTGCTGTAAAAGTCTTATTCCGTCTAAATGACCGATTTCGCTTGACGGAAAACTTTAATAACTAACTTTGATGTACCAAGCTGCTTAAATTATTTACACTTACAGGCTATTTGTGCTCCCTAGAGTTCTCTGAGGTGAAAAAGAGAGAGAGAGGGGGCAAGAGAGAGGGAGAGAGGGAGAGAGAGAGAGACATAAAGAGATGGATAGAGAGAGAGAGAGAGGGAGAGATGGATACATATATACATATATATATATATATATGTATATATATATATATATATATATACATATATATACATATATATATATATATATATATACATATATATATATATATATATATATATATACATATATATATATATATATATATATATATACATATATATATATATATATATATATATATATATACATGTATATATATATATATATATATATACATATATATATATATATATATATATATATATATATATATATATATATATATATATAAAGCCTCTTCGGTGCCTCCTTGGACCAGCGGTGTCCCTCAGGGCTCCTTCCTTGGCCCCTTACTCTTTAGAATATTCATGCTGCCTCTGGATCAGACTTTAAACAGGTTTAATCAGTTGTTGCACATTTGTTAATAAGAAACAGAGTTAAGCAGGACATTAACAGGTTAAAGAAGAACCATTTGTGTTCTGATCCGCCCCCAATGTTGACGTACTTTTTTAATCTCGGCCCCCTCTGTGATTGAGTTTATCCTTGCCTGATCCAGAACCTGCTGCTCACGCCACCCTCCCAAACAAACACATCTCAAACCAGGATTTGCATACTGACATTTATTTCATCTTAGTGGTCGTCTTCATCATCTTGAAGGTTATTTCTCACGGAGCGCCGAGCTCCTTCAGCGACGTCACTCCGTTTCCATTTATCGCCTGTGGATACAGGAATTGTTTTTCATTATATCCTGTGTCGGAGATCTGCCTTCACGGCGCTGCATAGATTTTTTTCCCTTTTGACCGGCGGAGACGGTACAGGGGAAAGAAAGAGGCAGAATCAGCCTGGTTGGTGTGAGAAGAATGAAGACGGATGGTGGCGGCGGGTGAACGAGATGCTTGGCTGCTCGGAAAATGTGTAAAAGCCAGAGTAAAGGGATCAGAGAGACGACGTGTGCGAGCGACCACCTCATAAATGTCCACGCCGTGTTCTGGGGAACACATTTCAGAACCCGGCATGAAGACTGTCGCCACGCATCACCAGAAAAAATATTCCTCCGTTAGAATTCTGACTTAATAACCGTTTCTGTCCAAGAACTTCAGAGATTTTAGATTTAAAATCAATCAATAAATTTGTATCGATCAGGGTGTAGGTTTAGTGGTTCTTCAATATCTCCTTGTTGTTGACGCTCACTCTGGAATAATATGTGTGAGTTTATGTGTGCAGTGGATGGGGCACGAAGGTGATGGTGGATTTCATTTGTTTGCACCAGAGGCTTCCAATTATCTTTGATTGCAGATGCTGTGGCGTGCTGGAAAACCCGGATGGACGTGGTGGGGTTAGGGAATGTGTAGGTGGGGTTAGGGAATGTGTAGGTGGAGTTAGGGTAGTGATGTGAGGGTAGGTGGGGTTAGGGTAGTGAGGTGAGGGTAGGTGGGGTTAGGGTAGTGAGGTGAGGGTAGGTGGGGTTAGGGTAGTGAGGTGAGGGTAGGTGGGGTTAGGGTAGGGTAGATGAGGTGAGGTCATGGTAGGTGGAGTAAGGGAAGAGAAGGTGAGGGGAGGTTAGGGTAAGCCAGGTTAAGTTGGGGTAGGTTAAGTTTAGGTGAGGTAAGGGGTAATTGAGGTCAGGTGACGTTAGACCAACAACTTTTCAAGGCTGATTTTGCAAATTAACTGCTTTTCAAATGAAAATTCAAAAAGCATTTAGTTCTTATGTGACTTAAGTGCATTATAAATTAAATGTATTATTATTATTATTATTATTATGTGACACGGTGATATAGACGTTGTCTTGGTGTCTCACAGAGTTGAGCTCAGTCAATTCCAGAATCCTGTTTCCATGTTTCCTGTCCTACTTTCTGCAGCAGAGGAAGACTCTCCTGCAGACATCGGGGAGAGAGCTGAGAGGACGAGTTTGTGCAGCTGCTGTTATTAGTTTCATCAGAGAAAATTAACGATGTCTAGCGTTCCTCATCTACAACCCAGAACATCCATATTTCATGAGTTTCCATTAGCAACTCTCCAAACATGTTTGTAGCTGCCTCACACCTGCCTTCCTGGTGTTTAAACAAACTTCAGTGCACTTTAGTTTCATGCAAAGGAAATGTGGAAAAATGACAAACAAACAAATATAATGCTGAAATAAGATGTAAATGTTGAGTTAGTTTCCTGAATTATCTCCGTGTATTTTTCTGTTTTCTACTTTTCATAATGACAATTCTAACCTTGAAACTCTCCAGCCTCGATCCTCTGTGTCCGATTCCGACAAAAAACCTGGCTGATGCAGAAGCAGAAGGTTCACCTCAGGGTTTTGTCAGATTACAAAAGATAAAGATTCATAACTGTAGTTTTCACATGACCTCTTGGAAAAAAACAACAACAACAACTCTAAACTATCAATGTCAGGATTCAGAAGCGAAGTCAGCTAAAAGCTTAAGGGAAGCGAGTCGCTGCTGAAGACGTCTCCGTCTCAGCCTTCACACGTCTCCAGCTGTCTGCCAACAGTCATAAAACCTGGTCCGATCACGTCTAGTCTCCCGGGAAGAACCGCCAAGGTTAAATAAAGTCACAAAATTCAGGGTGAATTTTGCCTGAACACAACTGAAGGTGAAGTCTTTCTATTTTCTGAAATGAAATGTTTAGACGCATGATAATAATTTACTGCGTCGACGTTGTGGCTGCAGTGGAAGAAGAAGAAGTCTGTGATGAATAAAAGACAAGAACGGGTCAATAGTCTTCATATACAATGAATGCTAATAGTCTAGTACGAACAAGTGTCCAGACCTAAGATCAAAGTAATGTTGACTACAGGTCTTGGAGCGCCTCCAGAGCCTGAAGGTGTGACGCAGTGATTGGACGGATGAGGCGACCTGCATGAGCACAGCTGATATCGATGAATGCTCCAAGCTACAGGTAATTTAGACCGATCAGGTGTCAGAGTGTCCGGGATGTCACTGTGGTCCGAGTGTGCAAGAGGATAGTCTTTCTGATTGAACGTTGGCGGAATCTCCATTTGTGTCACGTTTAGAAAATGTCATGTTTCTTTTAACGATGTTTCTTGGGTTAGCGTTTAGATTTCTGTGTAAAACTCAACAATTCAGACAATGAAGACATTTTTGTTGAACCGTTTTTATCTGCTGTTTTCAAACTCTGGGTTAATATTAATGATGTCATCGCATCGTCCACTAAACCCACCAGAGGCCCCAACAAACAAGCATGGAAAGGTTCTGTAGGGCAGCGATTGCAATCGATACGGACCTGTGGTGTGTGATTCCGGTTCAGCACCTGCTCCTCCTCCTCCTCCTCCTCCTCCTCCTCCTCCTCGTGAAGAGACGCTTCACCGAGATCAGTGGCTGCCCTGTTAGAAACAGGAAGACAAGGACTAACAGGAAGACTTGAGACATCTTCAAGAATGGCTGCATCATGTTATTATTGGTTACGGATTTGTGCGAAAACCAGTGACTTCTCCAAACTAGGCCGACACTCATTCTTGACAGTGAGGATTTATCGACAAAAAGCCCCCAATCCCCTGAGTTGTACAAGAAAACCCCCCCTGATTAAACACCTTAAATCAAATGTGAAGATTTTGTTAAAAATCAGTAAAATATGAACCATTAGAACTATTAGCTACGATAAATACAAGATAAATCTCCCAAAGTTGTTTCTTATGCTCCAAATTTACTGAATCACAGATGAGGAATTATGGTACAAAGACCTTTGGGGATAAACGTCCCCCTAGTGTCAGGAATGTGACACTGACCCTTCTCAAAATCAACCCAGTTCTTCCACGCACTAAGGTCTATGCAGGTATAGCATTTTAAATAGATCCATGAAACAGTTTGTGTACGCTGTTAAACCCAACAGCAAAAGTATATCCCGAAAAAAAGAAGCCCCAAATCCCCTGCCTCATACCATCAATCACCCAGATTGAACTCTTCACATTAAATGTGAATCATTAATAATCTAAAACAGTCAATAGTGACTCAACCTAACTATTTCTATGAAGTCAGCAGTCTGCTCTAGGTTCAGATCCCATAGTCATCCCACAGTTAACTAGTTTTTTTCTGAAACAAGTAAACTGTATTTAAAGAATAGCTATTATTTCGTAAATAAAATATAACTTTTAAAAGATTTGATTCACATGCATTATAGTTTGACTATATCAAACCAACAGTTTATATCATAAAGAATGTCTTTTGTAAAAAACAAAACAAAACCTCCAATCATCTACAGGGTTGAAGGGGGTGGAGCCTATCCCAGGTAGGAAGACAAATCTCCTTCTAGCGCGTCAATTATGTGTAACTGTGATATTTATAACCTAGATCACCTCCACATCTCCAGGTATTGGAATGTTTGCATAAAGCTCCCCCTAGTGTCTGAAATATGCAAGTGACCTTTCCCAAAATCAATCCAGTTCTTCCTGACACTACGTTCTACGCGGGTATAAAATAAAATAAAAAAATTACCTAATCGTTTTTTGAGTTTTTTTTCATTGACGTCAATGAGAGGCGGTGAGGTCGATTCCAAAAATATTTCCCCGTCTTTTTCGGGAACGTAATAATGGCATAAAAACTCTTTTGACAGGAAATTGATGAAGAACATGGTGTTGGGCGACCCTTGCAGTGCCGCAGTGACGAATACTCCACGTATTTATTCATAGCCGAGGAACAAGCAGCACATCAGTCGTCTGGAGTCGGGAAGCGAAGGTGATGTAATGGCGGTAGCGGAGCCGACCGGCGGTGTTTAGTTGCCCTCCTGAGACGAAGATGACGACTGCGTTCTCAACACGCTTCAAAGCGGAGCAGCTGAAGACATTCTGACATGAAGCTAGCAGCAGAGCAGCCCACATCCTAAACCCAGAAAACCTGAAGACTCTATCTGATGAAACACGCAGGAAAGTTTTTGAAGTTGCTGAAACACTCCCGTCGCCGACTAACACAGAAGGACTACATAATTCATACGCAGGATTCAAAATCTCTTTTCAATTATAGTCCTGATCTTTATCAAATAAGAAGTTTCTGCAGCTCGGTCCTTCTGAGAACTTCAAACAGACTGCTGGCTCGTACTCAAAAAAACCCTCCGTACTTATAACGACTCTGGGCCGAGTCTTTTGCTCTCCAGCTGCTTTTCTTTGCTTTGTGAAGTAAGCAGGAGGTGAGAGAGGCGGAAAGTTGATTTAATTACAGGAAAGGGAACCGGATCTCTCAGTCTGCACTGCAAAAACTCAAAATCTTACCCAGAGTGTTTGTCAAAATATCTTATTGCACTTGCTTTAGGACACGATGACTGAGAAAGTAACATTGACTGAGATCGTTTTTAGAAAACTTGTTCTTTGGTCAAAGAGTCTTGGAAATATCTCAAAAGCAAAAAATTACTATTTCTAGGTGATTTAGAGAGAAAGGTCATCGTAAAAATGTTTAAAGATAACTCTCTAATCTTATTTCAAAGTCGGAATGGACTTTAATGGAGAACGGTATCACTGCTGAATAGATAGAAACTTTATAAATCTGCACAGAGGAAATTTATAAGGTGGTTAAGATGTGATTAAAAAAAACAGTCCGAGAAGAATTACACAGAAATTACAATAAAACCAAGACAAAGAAAAGTGATACGGATTAATATTTCAAAAAAAAGATGTGAGAAAAACAAAATTCTAAGTATCACTACCTTATTCTGAGACATGAAACTTCTTATTATTAGTAAAATATGGTTAAAAAAATAGATTTACCTGCTAATTTCAAGTTGTCCTTTATCGAAATCTCACGTCTTATTTTTAGAAATCTTACCGAGCAAATTTTCATTTCTTCTATTGGCAGATCTTTTTTTTACTTACTATAAGTTAAACCTTGTATTCATAATTTTTGTAGTTATTTTTGAAGAAGGACAGGCAGTGATACGATAAATAATTACTCTGTGAGTTTGTTTGAGAGAATTTTGAATTTAACCGACTTTCATGCAAAAGTTGCCAAACCCCCTGCATTGTACCCCCCCTGATTGAACCCCTCAAATGAAATGTGACTCATTCATAATCTCAAACAGTCCATAATGACTCATCCTAACTGTTTCTATGATGTCATCAGTCTGTTCTAGGATCAGATCCCATAGTGACTCAATGATGAAGATAAATCCAGTTAACTCTTTTTTTAAGCTCAGGAATAGAAGAAGACAGATTTCCTCGTGTCGATTTATAGGAGATCAATTTAGACACAATTGGATTTATGGGAACTGTGTTTTCCAAAAAGAGCTCCCACTAGTGAACAACATATGAACTCTTGGAGTGAAATTTGATATATAGAACATAAACCTCCTCAAGTTGATTTTTAAGAAACAAATTTGGACCATATGTGAGATGAGAATTTATAGCCCGGAAAAATGGAGATAGAGCTCCCCCTAGTGTCAGAAATAAACAGTGGATCTTTTCCACAATCACTCCAGTTGTTGAACATGATCGATGTGTGTGTTTGAGTTTTTGAGACATCGCGTTAACACAAAGGATCTGCCGACACTCAGGTGAAAATAATTGGAATGACTATTATTGATTATTATTTGATTTTCCTTCAGATTGTTACTTTCTTACATCACGACTCATAACGTCACCAAAATGTAATCATCTCAAAACCTTCCTCTCGGATGAATTTCATGCAGATCTGTGCAGTATTTTTTAATTTTTTTCATTATCTTGATGAGAAAAAACACGAACAAACAAACATGGATTAAAAATAATCTCCTTGACGGAGACATTAGAAGAAAAACAAGACGAAGTCCTGACAAATGTCATTTTATATCTTTTCCTAAACTAGTTTAGGAAACGAGTTAATGCGTCTAAAATATTCGAAAACAAATATCTGAGCACCGTGTGATTGAAGCGTTTGTAGTTTTCTCTCATTCCATAATGTCAGGCTGTGTTGTCGTCCACATCAAACCCTGGCTGAGGATCACACTCCACGGCGCCATTGTTCCGTCGCTCTTTTGTTCAAAGGGAACAAACAGGCGGCGTGGAAAAGGGTCCTTGTCGATGCGCCATCGTGTGATATCTGTGTCAAAGGGGTTTATTTGGTGGTGTAAAAGCTGAGGATGATAAATGACAAAGAGGCATGTAACTTTTCTTTGATGTCTTTGTGGCATGTAACTTGTCTTTGATGTCTTTGTGGCATGTAACCTGTCTTTGATGTCTTTGTGGCATGTAACTTGTCTTTGATGTCTTTGTGGCATGTAACCTGTCTTTGATGTCTTTGGGGCATGTAACCTGTCTTTGATGTCTTTGGGGCATGTAACTTGTCTTTGATGTCTTTAGGGCCTGTAACTTTTCTTTGATGTCTTTGTGGCATGTAACTTGTCTTTGATGTCTTTGTGGCATGTAACCTGTCTTTGATGTCTTTGGGGCATGTAACCTGTCTTTGATGTCTTTGGGGCATGTAACCTGTCTTCTATGTCTTTGGGGCATGTAACTTGTCTTTGATGTCTTTGTGGCATGTAACTTGTCTTTGATGTTTTTGTGGCATGTAACCTGTCTTTGATGTCTTTGGGGCATGTAACCTGTCTTTGATGTCTTTGGGGCATGTAACCTGTCTTTGATGTCTTTGGGGCATGTAACTTGTCTTTGATGTCTTTGGGGCATGTAACTTGTCTTTGATGTCTTTGTGATATGTAACTTGTCTTTGATGTCTTTGTGGCATGTAACCTGTCTTTGATGTCTTTGGGGCATGTAACCTGTCTTTGATGTCTTTGGGGCATGTAACTTGTCTTTGATGTCTTTGGGGCATGTAACTTGTCTTTGATGTCTTTGTGGCATGTAACTTGTCTTTGATGTCTTTGGGGCATGTAACTTGTCTTTGATGTCTTTGGGGCATGTAACTTGTCTTTGATGTCTTTGGGGCATGTAACTTGTCTTTGATGTCTTTGGGGCATGTAACTTGTCTTTGATGTCTTTGTGGCATGTAACTTGTCTTTGATGTCTTTGTGGCATGTAACCTGTCTTTGATGTCTTTGGGGCATGTAACCTGTCTTTGATGTCTTTGGGGCATGTAACCTGTCTTTGATGTCTTTGGGGCATGTAACTTGTCTTTGATGTCTTTGTGACATGTCATTTGATGGATTCGATATAATTGCGATGTGTGACTTGATGTCTTTGGTGTCACTGTGACCTGATGTCTTTGATGTCTCTCAGACATGTAAGTATTGTATTGTTTATTGTATTTTTGCATTTGGAATTGCCTAGGTACCTTTGTCACATATTTTTGTAAATTCCTTTATTTGAGCTTTTCTTTCACATTTTTGTGAAAACCATCTTGTTAAAATTGTTAAACTAAGACGGATGGCAGCGTCGTCCGGATCAAACTGCTGAAATGTTGCATGTTGCTGACCTCGCAGTGAATCCCTGCGTGCGGAGAGCTGATGCTTGAGCATCATAGTTTGAGGTTCAGAGGTCACTGACCCGACTTCTTGGTTTCTGTCAAGTTTGGCGTTAGACTTTGCTGAAAAGCCGTGAGGCGCTTCCAGCGAAATCATCTCTGCTGCTCAGAACAGGACGGATCCTTTGTCTTCATGCGGCGAGGAGAAGCTAAACTCGACCATCCCCCTCTCCCTCTGGTCCCTTCTCCCTCTCTCCCTCTCTCTCTTTCCCTCTCTCTCTCTCCATCTCTCTCTCCCTCTCTCTCTCCCTCTCTCTCTCCATCTCTCTCTCCCTCTCTCTCTCCCTCTCTCTCTCTCCCTCCCTCTCTCTCTCTAATGCACAGTGTTGTTTTTGCAGGTGCATCTGCAGTGATCTATTTTTCTCCTCACCTCCTTCAATGATTCATGGTTTGGGGGTTTTCTTGCCCCCTCGTTCTAAAAGATTAGTGAATAGAGAGAGCGAGGAGGGGAGGACTGATCGGACAATCGCGATGTAATCGTACAATTCGTAGGAGTACAAAGCATGTTTATGAAAAGAGTGAGTTATGAGGTACTGACTGGATTATATATAACATTGAAGTATTTACTGGAAATCAATGAGGTCAGGAATAGATAAAGTTTTTATGTCTATGTCAAGCCACATTTTTCAATAAAGCATTAGAGGATTATCTTTGAGAAGAGACAATAATGAATTTAAGATTTGAATTCTATGAATTTGAATTCAAAATCAAGCAGATTTCCGCCACAGCGTTACAGGTCATAATATCTCAACCCCTCGTCCAATTAGTCCAAAATTACTTCAACTGACTCAGTTGGATGAGATATATCTTACATCATATTTTACTCTAATAGTAAAAAACACAAGTTTTTATGGACTTAACTTCCTCACCATTGCTCCAGTTTGGTCCAAATAAACCTCATGTGAAGGAGATCTAACTTGTATATTATCATATTTTACCATAACAGTCGGGAAAGTTCTGTTTCATGTTTCCGACACAAGGGGGAGATTTATCTCCAAAAGTTTTCAGGTCGTAATTTTACAACCGTTGCTCTGATTGAGTCCAAATTTGGTGCATATGAATCAACCTGAGAAGTGTAATGTATACATCATGTTTTACTTTAATAGTTTATATTTTACTCACTTGGAGGAGCTTTTTGTGGAAAACACAAAAAAAGTGAGAGATCCTATGAATGGATTTGAGGAAATCTGTCTTGTTTTATTCCGGAGCTAAGAAAAACCAGTTAACGGTATTTAACGGGGCGGCTGTAACTTAACCATCTCCATATTGGAGGATAAGAAGGACCCTACTGGGTCTCGAATCGACTACCCTACCCAGTAGGGTCCTTCTGGGGTTCTTGAGCAAGACCCTGAACTGAGTATACTCGGACGCTTCTGAGGAGCTGCCCACCAAACATCGGTCAAATGCGAAATCTTTGGTGATTTGGGAAATGCAAGTTTCTGTTGGGAAATTCTCATTTCTCTCGGGATTTGATTGTTATTATCTTCATTATTGAGTCACTATGGGATCTGATCCTAGAGCGGACCGCTGGGTTCATAGAAATAGTTTGGTTGAGTCAATATGTCCTCTGCGCTGCAAGTACAGAGCAGGGGATTGGAGGCTTTTAGGGGGATATACCCTTGCTGTCGGTGATGACAGCGTAAGACTAGTTCTGACATTGTTGGGATCTATAAAAAGTCCAAAGTTCAAAGGACTGTTGGTTCCCCTACCGTTTTCTCGTTTTTATTTTCCTGAGACGCCTCAGAACTGATCAGTACAGAAGATGTAGATAAATTTCCCGGGAATCACAATAATATGTGGAATTCAAATGGATAAATCAAAACTTTAGTTCAGTTCTATAGGTAGGCGCTAATATATTATAACGTAAGCTAGTTCAATAATAATAAGGGGTGAGCTTGGACGTAGAAAATGTGTTTTATATCCAGCAATCACAGGTATTGTGAGTCGAGCTTCGTCTCAGCTGGTGAGGACATCTAAGAACCGCGTCACACCAGAATAGAATGGTTGAAGGCGGTGTAGCGCTAGCATCAGACTTAATCCGCTGAACATAATCCTGGGAGAATAATGGCCATCATTTTAAGCAAAGCTGTGCAGTAACACTCTTTGGTTGTAACCTTCTCCAGAAAAAGTCCATAACGTTCTCAAAGATGAGGGCGCATACCTCACACTCGCAGAAGCAATTTATGTCAAGGTCGGTATGAGGAAGTTTAGTCAGCTCTGTGTAGGAATAAGATCCCAGCTAATCAATGTTCAAGCTTGGATGCACCAACAGAGAATTCCTTCTTTTTTTTTTTCAGTCCAATATGTCCAAACTCCCAATCTGTCCAACTGTGCTACGGACGCTAGCATACGCACGATGTTCTTCTAACGTTAGCTGGACTTCGACATCAGCTCAATTATCATATGAAACATCCTTCTTTGTGAACGATTCACAGGGTTGTGAGTGTGAGGAATAAGAAAACATGGGATGTGTAATTAGCATAAAGCCGTGAATCACTTGGAATAGCATCTTTTTTATGTCGGTGTCAGACAATACAATCCGTCGTCTCAACGATATACATACAGTACTGTGAAAGTATCGGACCCTCCTCCTAATATCTTCTACAGGTGAAAGTTTCTCGCACTAAACTGTGTCGGATCTTTGGACGGAGCTGAACATGAAACGGATAGGCAACACGAGTAAACATGAAATACAAGTTTTTACATCATACAAGTTATTTACGATGGGAATGAGGTGAACCGATACAAATACTAGGCCTAAGCGGTCGACCTTGACAACAAACGTACCGCTCCAGAAAGACCCCGATCCCCTGTGTTGTATAAGCATCGAACTCATCAAGTATTTATCGTCAAGATCTTATTTCTGAAAACATTCTCTCTGGGTGAGAGAAATATAAACTACTAGGGTAAATTATGATGTGTACTAAATAATAGAGATGCATTAATTATAATTAAAAAAAACTTTTTTTTTTTTTTTAAAGTATAAAATAAAGTCTGATCGGCCGATTCCGATTTTTAGAATATTTTTATAATTTAAAGTTTAAAAATCATAATGAGTAGTGCTTATTTATCATATTAGTTCATACTTTACTCACTTTGGGGAGTTTTGTTTGTATGAAACACACTAGTTTTCGGACACAACTTCAAATTCAGTGGGAGAAGACTCAGTCAACAGGATTACTGGTATAAAGGAAGGGATTGGGGGCCTTTTGGGAAAATACCATAAATCTCAGGGAATTAAAGGGTTTTGTTCCCTATAACAAACCAAGTCAATATATTCAATCTGAAACTAAGGCCAAGCACCACCATCAAGCCAAACATGGATCTCCAGCTAATCTTGACTTCATTATCGAGAACATGGTACTGTCCAAACCAGAGGGGGGGTCCTACCAGAACCACTCACTCAGAGATGGACGTACCGGATCTCCATCCTCAACGTAAGGACACCTGCTGGACTGGAGGAGGACTTTACCTTCAAATGTATTATTATTATTATTATATATAAAAGAAGTCCTTTTGACTTCAGAAAGTTTCATCATGTGACTTTGAGCCAATCGCATCGCACTTCCTGTTTCGAAACTGCCTGACCTCCAATCTTTTTCACGCTCTGAAGAAGACCACTCCAGGCGGAAACGTGACACCAGCCATAGTTTTTCGATATTCTGCACCGGTCTGTCGCCTGTTCTTTTAGTTTTTCAGAAGAATGACAGATGCGTCGGCCGGGAAGCGTCTCCCCGCCAGGGGCAACAGTTTGGATCGTCGAGTTAATTCAATTCATAGGCCAACATCACATCACCGCTGGCTTCAAAGGAAGCCCAACTGTTATCTGATGACGGACATTAGTGTCTGACTGTTGTGACAAATTGTGAGTCTGGAAGTAAGCCGTGGCAATCCTTTGCCTATTTTTCTCCCTGCCACTCTGAGAAACTGTCTATGATGACGGGAATAGAAGATGAGGCTGGGAGGTCCAGACAGATGAAGATCCACTCAGTGCCTCCATCCCCTGAGTGTCTGACAGCAACAGGTGAGTGTGATGACAGCAACAGGTGAGTGTGATGACAGCAACAGGTGAGTGTGATGACAGCCACAGGTGAGTGTGATGACAGCCACAGGTGAGTGTGATGACAGCAACAGGTGAGTGTGATGACAGCCACAGGTAAGTGTGATGACAGCCACAGGTAAGTGTGATGACAGCAACAGGTGAGTGTGATGACAGCAACAGGTGAGTGTGATGACAGCAACAGGTGAGTGTGATGACAGCAACAGGTGAGTGTGATGACAGCCACAGGTAAGTGTGATGACAGCCACAGGTAAGTTTGATGACAGCAACAGGTGAGTGTGATGACAGCAACAGGTGAGTGTCTGACAGCAACAGGTGAGTGTGATGACAGCAACAGGTGAGTGTGATGACAGCAACAGGTAAGTGTGATGACAGCAACAGGTGAGTGTGATGACAGCAACAGGTGAGTGTCTGACAGCAACAGGTGAGTGTGATGACAGCAACAGGTGAGTGTGATGACAGCAACAGGTGAGTGTGATGACAGCAACAGGTGAGTGTGATGACAGCAACAGGTGAGTGTGATGACAGCAACAGGTGAGTGTGATGACAGCAACAGGTGAGTGTGATGACAGCAACAGGTGAGTGTGATGACAGCAACAGGTGAGTGTGATGACAGCCGCCTCTGGTTCTCAGGCCACAGATGGAATGAAGCTGGATTGATGTCCCGACATTCCTTCAAAACTGAAAAAAAAAAATAGATTTCAGACATGAGATAATTACAATTTCTAATTAATCCTACTTTACTTTAGTAGCTCATGTTACTACTATATGTTTTTTTTAATGAGTTGGGTTGTGGCTTTTGCAGATCGTTTTTCTTAATGCGTTGTCTTTTGCGGCGTGCGTCTGTGATGTCATCTTGATGTTTGCGGCGTGTTTTCCCTGTGTTGGCCAGCGTAGAGGCTCCGGTGGTTCACATTATAACCCCAACAACATTCATTTAATCACAAGAGCGTCCAACGAGACCTTCTACCCTGAAGTCATTATTATGGATTCATTAGAATCGGACGTCTAAGAATCCATGAGGTGGTACCAGAGCAGAAACGGCTCCAAGACATCCATGTAGGCAAAAACAAAAACAGGCGGTACGAACGACAGGATTCTCCCCCAGGAGGCAGGATGCAGGGAAAGAGGAGAGATGGATTCAGGAGTTCAATCAAAACAGCTTTGAGGAAGTCTCTTCGCAGCACAACAGCCACGAGGCAAATCAGGGAATCTATCACCGCCTGCGTCTGCCGGCGGCAGCAGAGCGCAGCGGGGAATACGTGCTCACATGTGAGGATCAATAAAACATGTGAAGGGGCGTCTTGTTCCAGCAAAGACTCTAAGTGATCACAGTTTGGTTTTAGAAATCGTCTTAGTTGTTATTAATCAACTCTTACAGCTGCCTGCTTTACTTTTAGCAAAATAAAGCCCCTAAATGGTCATTTGTTTAGCTTTTGTTTTTTGTTACTAAATCTTTGTTTCAATGTGAAGAAATTATTTCAGTTTTTCTTATTTTCTACAGTATTTCTTAGAAACGTGTACATTTGTATCATTTACAGCAAAATTCTCACATTTGAATATTATTCATATATACTTTCACTGCAGATATTTGAAACTTTGTATTATTCACACTAGTATGTTTTTCACTCTCGGAGTATTTTAGGGGAAGTCAAACATGTTTATGTGGCCTGGTAAACAACAAAGGAATAGAACACACTATTAAATAAAGGGCACAACATTCATTTTTGGGAATATTTTGGGGGGGAATGTGGTTTTACTCTTAAAGGAAAACAAATAAGTCTGTCACTGCTATAAATACCTCTTTATACAGCTTTACTTTTATCACAACAGTTTTTCTTTAATAACTAAATCTTTATTTCAATCCATTTAACAATTCAAATGATTAAAAAAGTCCTTCCATTCGATTATTTTTGTGTCTTTAATTTTCTACAGTATTTCTTATAGACGTTATTCCTCAGACGAGAAGTTCATACTTATATTTCAGGAGGTGGAGCTGAGGATATGATAGATATGATTGGTATCCAAATAAAGTGGATTTAAAGTGACACATGAATTATTGATTTTTAACACTGGGTTAGTTCTTTTTTTTTAATGTTGTTTTCTTTTTCTCTTAAAAACCCTTTAATGTCCTCGTCAAGAAAATAATCAAACTAGTTGACCCTTATTAGACTTTTTTGGTGGTTTAGTAAGTCCTTAAGCGCTTTAATATACATTTTAAAAAGAAGTCCTACATATAGAGTAAGTCATTCTTTATTTCTGTGGTTAATGCCACCTCTTTGGACCGGTGGTGTCCCCCAGGGCTCCATCCTTGGCCCCTTACTCTTCAGCTTCTACATGCTGCCACCGGGTCAAATAATAAACAGGTTCAGTCACATTTTTCAAACCAACCAGCTGACTACGACATTAAAGGGTTAAGCAGCGATATTCACAAAGTTCTGAAAGGTTCTGATTATTTTCATTCTTGAAAAGTCAGGGATTTAACAAAATCTTCGTCGGCCTGTCCGCCGCCGATCCGTTGTGTTAACGCGGTAACTCCAAAACTATTTCATGGATTTCATTGACTTCTCGCTCCAGCTGTTGTTACGAAAATTTCACCAATTTGAAGATTTCCGTGTAAGCCGATGTCGCTAACTGCTAGTAGCCACATTTCTTCAATCCCTAGTTTCCGTTCAGATTTTTTCTGCAATGTTGAGAAATTACCTTTAAAAATGAAGTAAACCTGAAAAGTTTAGAGAGTTAAGAGTAGGAGTAAAGTTAAGAAAAAACATTTTCTTCATAGTCCTCTGTTCCAGAACCATTTGAGCGGGTGTGGACCAGAACACACACTCGCTGCCTCAGCATGAGGTTTTCTCCTCGCTGACACGATGAGTCATAGCCATAGGATGTATGTCTGGACCGCTGGTGGTCCGGTACCTCGGGTCAGCAGGTGGTACCATAGCAGGTCGTCCAATCCCTGTCACTACTGGTTCCCTTTGTGTTCCCACTATAAATAACTTGAGTGGAGGCAGGGAGTGGGTGGAGGCAGAGGAGAAGTTCAAGTGGGAGGACATTAATCAGATGTAGTGATGGCTGGTGGCTCAGTGTATCCACGCACAAAAGGAAGACGAAAAATACTGTGCTGCAGCACTAATGGCCAGAAGTAAGCCGACACCCAGAGATCCGTCCTCCAGAACATCGGCACTTACCCCCTAAACGAGACTCTATGAATAAATGCTGGAACTGTAAGGTGGAGAGATCAAAGCTGAGCAGAGATGTAGGGCAGTGACTGAATGATATCAGCACTTTTCTGATTCAATAACGTTTAGCTTTCATATTATTTTAAGTATATTCTTATCCCCTAAAAGTCGGGAACAGAACCTTCATGTTAAATAGATGATCTTCAAAAATCTTAAACCCACAAGTGTGAGGAAGAACTGGACTGATGTTGGGGAATGTTCTCATGTGTTAAGTTTATATTTCGCTGACTTTGCAAGAAAAACAATCAGTTTTTTTTTACCCTAACTTCCCAACCATGAGTCCGATAAACTCGTTAACGGTCCACATTGTTTAATCTGGTATTATAATTATTCCACGCTTTCACACCAACAACTGAAAAACATTTCCTCTTTATCGCCTTTGTACAGAAAAAACATTAAAATATCTCTCAAATCATATGTATTGTCCTGACCTTCAAAATAAAACATGAAACACAACTTAATATTATTAATAAAAGAAAAAAAGAAGTGCAACAGAACCGCGAGGAATCATCAACAAATGAAATCCAGAACCAATAATGACTAAAACTAAAGTTTCCACCATAATGTCAAAAATGAGCATCAAACTAAAACAGAACAACAACCAGGACTTTTGCTGCTCCTCCTTTGACTCTTCCCTCGCCGGCGCGACGCCTCAGCCTCGCCCTCAGGGTCGCGCTTTCGTTAAATATTTAGCGGAGAAAAGCTGCTCGCCATAGCGTGAGATTTAGATGACGGCGGTCTGGGTCAGCAGATACCAGATCCACACGAGTCTGTTGGGAAGTCCTCCGACCGCCGAAGCCTGGAACGCCTAAGAAACGTGTTAGCAGTTTCCCACAGGCCGAGCGTCAACAATGTGAACCACAGTTTCTGCCATGGGATGTTTGAACGGCGAATTTTCAGCCATCTGCTCTCTCACTCACCTCTCTCTCTCTCTCTCTCTCTCTTCCTGCCTCTCTCGCCCACCCCCTCTTTCTTCAGGACCATCTGTCCTTGGGGAGCATATGTGACGCAGCCAGCCGACACTAATTCCACCGCCTGTGCTGGGAATAATCCATCCTGCTCCTGAGGAGGAGCAGAAAACGACAGAAAACAGAGAAACCATAGAAGAAGAGGCTTTGGTTTCAGCGATGACCACACGCCTGAAATTTGGGTAGAAGCTGGAGCGCTGTGTGATCATGATGTTTACTCGTGTGCCTCAATTTATTATCAGATGATGTAGAAAGATTCAGCAGAAAGTGAATTACTGCTCGCAGCTGCTCCTCCAGGGATTTTATTTTTCTTCTTCTTCTTCTTCTTCTTTTTCTTCTTCTTCTTCTTCTTCTTCTTTGAAAGTAATTAATCTAAAAATCTGGCTGCTCAACATCCACCAGCAGAGCATGAATGTTTCACCCCCTGAACAAATGACAGCCGCACCGGCTGGCGTGTTCCTTGATGGCAGCGATTATAACATGGTAATTATATGATGATGATTGTCATTATTATGCTACCATCAAAATCTCTCAATCTGTCAATCAAGGCTCATGACTCATTTCAGGAGAAAAAAAAGGGAGATGACATTTTTGAAATGTTTGTAAATTCTTCCTCTTCTTCTTCTTCTTCTTCTTTGGGCTGTTCCCTTCAGGGGTCGCCAAAACAAATGGTCTTTTCCATCTTCTCCTTTCCTCTCCATCTCCCCCTGTCACACCAACCAACTGCATGTCCTCTCTCACCACATCCACACACCTCCTCTTTGCTCCTCCCCTTCTCCTCCTGCCTGCAGCTCCATCTCCAGCATCCTCCTACCAGTAGATCCAATATCCCTCCTCTTCACGGGTCAGAACCATCTCAGTCTGTCCTCTCTGACTTTGTCTCCAGGACGTCTCACCTGGACTGTCCTTCTGATGTCTCCTTTCTAATCCTGTCCTTCCTCCTCACTCCCAGAGAACATCTGAACATCTTCACCTCCTCCTGCCTCCTGTCTTCTGGTCAGAACCACCGTCTCTAAACCATCCAGCAGAACTTCTCTCACCTCCATCCTGGAAACCTTTCCCTTCACTCCTGCTGCTGCTCTTCTGTCACAGATAACTCCTCACAGTCTTCTGCACCCACTCCACCCTGACTGCATTCACTTCTCCACCTCTTCTCCACACTCCCAGCTGCTCTGAACAGTTGACCCTGAACTCCTGAATCTTTGCCTCTTCTATTCCTCCATCCTCACCTCCTCCTGCCTCCCTTTCATTCACACACATGTATTCTGTCTTCATTCCTCTTCTCTCCAGCCTTTACCTCCACCTCTCCAGGTTCTCCTCCACCTGCTCCCTACTCTCACTACAGATCACAATTTCCTCCACCAACATCATAGTCCATGGAGACTCCTGCTGACCTCCTCTGTCAGTCTGTCCATCACCACAGCAAACAAGAAGGGGCTCAGAGCCCATCCTTGGTGCAGTCCCACCTCCACCTTGATCCTATCCTTCACTCCTACTCCTCACCTCACTGCTGTCATGCTCTCATACATATCCTGGACCACTCTAACATACTTCCTGTCACTCCAGACCTCCTCATGCGATCCCAAAATTCCTCCTTCGCCACTCTGTCCTACTCTTCCTCTAAATCCACAAAGACACAATGAAGCTCCTTCTGACCTTCTCCCTACTTCTCCATCAGCTCTCTGTGAACAAACTCCTCATCTTTAGTTTTCTCTTTCTTGGCATGAAACCAAGAAAAAGCTCATAAATGTTCTCCTCTTTTCTTCACCTGGCCTCCACTCCTCTCTCCCTGATCTTCATCGTGCGGATCATCAGCTTCATGCGTCTGTAGCTGCTGCAGCTCTGAAAAAACCATAATGAGGTATCCCCAATGCAAGATGAAAGGATGGCGGTTATTCTTACATGAAAGCGCGTTTGAGCGTGTTCACATAAATATACTGAACATTAACATTTAATAGTTTACATGCAACCATGTCAGCCAATTAAAGCGCTTAATGAGTACGCAGGTTATAATCACAGCCGCGGCAGACGCAGCGTGGACGACTGGGAATAGTCAAACCGGGACGGAGCCGTTCACCTACCAGGCTTTGATTCCAGAATATCTATAATTCCTCTTTAAAGTAAGAGCTTTAGACATTGTCTCACAGACCAAAGGGAACGCCATTAGCCCGATCTCACGCTACAGGTCCTCCCCCCGGCCTCCCCGCAATTTTCATTAACTCCCATCCCTCCCCCTGCACACTCCCACATCACTCTCTTCAACTCCCATCCCATATACATTTAATTCAGGCAGCAGGCAGATTTCCTGGAAAGCAGGAGGTGTCAGGGGGGGGGGGATACCTCCAAGGATAAGTAACTAATCCAGGCTTTGGTTTGGCAAGATCAGGTTCTCCTTCCAAACACTGGAGGCTCTGTCTGAGGAGTCGTTACTAATGCGGCCTGGGGAGTGGGGGGGATTCAGGGTTTTACAAGCTAGGGCTGATTGGGGTGGCCAAGGTTGAATTAGCTGCCTGTAGTAGTTAGTGCGATCAGTGGAGTGGACGGGCGGCGGTGTTTCAGGACTGCAGCAGGTTTCATCTTGTGATCTCGTTAGCAGGATCACATAATAAAGTCCTGCTCCAAATCCTGCTGTTTGGATTATCAGCGGTTCGAGAAAACAACATCATTATACTCTGGACTTATACACTGGACTTCCTGCACTGGGCCCCCATTTTTGTTTCATATTGATTCATGAATTGTTATGGTTGACCTTCAAAAGTCCTTTCCTGTCTTTTAAATCCAACAGCGGCTTCATCTTACGCCTTTATTCCACTGGGATGCGTCGCGGCTGCGTTCGGTGACGTCGTTTCGGCGGTTTTGTTTCTGCTTCCATACGCTCTGTTGAAATATCTGTTCTTATGCCCCACCTGAATCCCACTGGGAAATCAAAGAATAACCATGTACTATATATCTTCAAACAGAAATAGATCCCCTAAATCCCCTTAGTCTCACAGTTCATTCAAAATTCCACTTTGGGATTTTTTTCCCTTTAAACCTAAAGTCCTCCTCAAAATAATTTCCGCCGTCTTTTAAAGTTCACTCCACTTCAGTTCAAACAAAAAGAGAAGACGCACCAAAGTTTTCCCAAAAATCGGCTTATACAAAAACGCACATACCACAATAAAACCCACCAGAGAAAAGTGATACGGTGTGATTCTATGTACTACTGGTTGATTCTGACACACAAAACCTCCTAATATTAGTAAAATATAGTTAAAAATGAAGATTAACCAGCTTCATTTTAAGTTTTTGCTTTTTCTAAATCTCACATCTTATTTTTAAGAAATCTTACAAAACTAATTTCCACTTTTTCTATAGGCAGATTTATTTTTAATATTATTAAAAACTAAAAACACCCTTTTTTCATTATTGTTGTACTTTTGTTTGAGGGAGTATCTTATTCTAGCGCGGGCTGTCGTTCTCTTAGGAACACTCTGGAAGGTGGAGCTCCATCCTGCCTCCATCAAAGTCTTCAGAAACCATCACGCCATCGTTCATTCACCAGTGGAACAGCCATTGGGGGCAACCTGGGGTTCTGTATCTTGCTCAAGGACACTAAGACATGTGGACTGCAGTGGGCCGGGGATTGAACCAAAGACCTTCAGGTAAGCCTTCAACCGCTCTACCAACTGAGCCACAGTCGCCAGCTGTTGGAGAAGTGGCCCGCAGACTTCGATCGGGTCCAGTTGTCCTGGGACTCTGGACGGTGAAGGTCGGAGCCTCGTGCTCACAGTCCCAAGCCGTCCTTCGTCGCTACGGCAACAATTGGGAGACTCTTCGCTCCTGAAGTGGGAGTACTGGAGGTCAGACAGAGCTGGAGGCGGCTTTGTTCTTCCTCACAAGATAAGAGCGGTAGGTGGGAAGTCCTTTTTGGAGCCTATCCCAGCTGGGAGAGAGTCGGAAAACCACCTGGACATTTAGCTAGTTCAAATCTACAAGGAAAATTGGAACCAGCAACCTTCTGGTGAAACAACTGTGCCACTCATCGCTTCAACTTTATGTCATTTTCTAAATAATGTTTGTTCGGATTATCTTTTCTTTGTGTAGAACATTTTGTCCTGGACCAAGAGAAAAGAGAGAGAGAGAGACCTGAACTGTAGAGTTACTTGAAGTGCTGCCAGACGTACGATATATTTATATTTATGACGATTTCACCCTCTGTACGATCAATAATGCCCAAAATCCCCAAATGTACCATAATAACGCTTTCATCTCTCACACTTAAAGTTATCTGGTTGTTACTAAAATTGAGCTAACGGCGGTTTATCCGCTGTTTCCGGCTCCCCTTACATTCTTTTTCTTTAACGCCAATCAAAGTGCAGTGGCGACAAAATGCCTCTACGACGTCTCGTTTAACGCCGAACACGAGGATGAGGAGTCGGATTGCGGAAAGGCGAAGAGGAAGAGGACATTAGAGACAAAGAGGGGAGCTTCATCGTCTCCAGGCTTTCAGACATGAGTGGGAACCTGTTGCTGACTGAGCCAAAAAAAAAAGAAGCTTTTAGTCGTGGTGGTTGCGACATGCAGATGATGGATGAGAACAGCATTCATGAAAAAATCATCTCTGAAACGCAGCCGGACAAAATGTCCCTGTCCCCAATGCAGCATTAAAAACAAACACAGTTACAACACAAACAGGAAATAAGGACACAGACTTAAACAAAAGCCGTCATGAAAGGAAATGAAACATCTGTTTTTGTCAAAAACATCTACATCAGGTAAAGCTCCTACAGAGAGATGTTCCTTCATCAAAGGATTCATTCAGCGAGACGGATCCTTCAGACTCACATCGTCCTGCTGACGGAGCAGCAAACTGAACTGACTTTTCTTTCCAGTTCAGTCCGGACTTTAGGAAGAAGACAGCAGGAATAAGTCCTGGGAGCGAGGACAACCACTTCCTGTGGATTTTGAGTGGATGTGGGACAAAGTAGACCCGGAACAGCCTTATAAATAAGAATACGCCAGTGGTTTCAACCTACGAGCACAAGGCAGAGCATCCAACCAGCAAACTCATTCACATGCCCCTTTTCCACCAAAGATAACCTGGTGCTAGTTCGGTGCTGGTGCTGGTGCTGGTGCCAGTACTTCTCTAACTGTAAAAGTTAATATTTGCTTAATTGTGTTTATAATGTTTAAGAGAGGCAGAATCTAACAATAAAGGTATCAGGCTGACGCCTCAGAAGAGGACGATGTTTGATTGACAGTTGTCAATGGGAGGGGGGGGGGAATTGATTTCTTGAGTCAACCTCAATGGAAAAGTGTCAATCAGCCGGTATCCATCGCTGGAGTCAACATTAAACCACAAGTTTAGATAAGTGTCGGATTATTTCTCTAAAGTTTTCTCTATTCCACCCTGAAGGTGGTCAGAATGTGCTCCTTCCTGCAGGAGGAGAGCAGGAGGTGGCTGGAGGAGATGTTTGCATGCAGAACAGAGCAGATAACAGTGAAAAAAAACACACAAAACTTTCTCTCAGCTCTCAGCTGGGGAACCAGATGTCTGCCGCTCACGGATGATCGATGCTGAAGGTCCTTTCAAGCTGAGAAACTGACACCGGGTGTCACAGTTTTATCAAGGTCATGTGATGCCTCATTAATTTCCGCTCCTCTCAGCGAGGAACTCAAACAGCAACGAGGTTTTTGTAACTTTTCACACCAAATTGTCGATAATTTGTCAGATTTGGACATAAAAAGGCCACTTTGCTCCAAAAGAGTCCAAACCTTCACTGAAAAAGTAGAAAGTAATGATGAGACTAGATCTACGCCGTCGTCCCTGACCGCAAGGGTATATTCCCCAAAGGCCCCCAATCCCCTGCCTTTTACCAGCAAGTCCCCCTGACTGAAATCCTCAGATTAAATGTGACTCATAGAGAATTCTGTTCTAGGATCAGATCCCATAGTGACTCAACCTAACTGTTTCTATGACGTCATCAGTCTGTTCTAGGATCAGATCCCATAGTGACTCAACCTAACTGTTTCTATGATGTCATCAGTCTGTTCTAGGATCAGATCCCATACTGACTCAATATTCGTTCATTCATATTCCACAAACCGTTTATCCTGTTCAGAGTCACGGAGCGTTAACCAGCGGACATTGGGAAAGAGGCGGGCGACACCCTAGATGAGTCGCCAATTCTTGACAGGGTCGACGTGTGTAGACCAATCGGACTCACGTTCACTCCTACGAGCAAATTAAGGGTCACCAGTTCCTTTTTTTGATGAATGTTTTCTTGTTTTTTGCTACGTCTAGGGATGTGTGTGTGTCTTGTTAATTGTCTTGCATTTTAAGTTTGTTTTAAAGGTTTAAACAGTGTTTCGTTCTGGTTTCAACAATGAAGATGAATACCGTTAAGGTTAAAGTCAAGGTCAAGGTAAACTGTATTATCCATGAGGGGTAACTTGTTGTACAGCCAGCAGAGAATAAAAACAGTCAGAAGTCCAAACAAACAAAGAAGAGATTACCCACAATGCAATGTGCAAAAAGTGCAAAAGAGGCCGATCACAGTTTATAATGACAATAGTAACAAGGACGAAGGACAATGGCGGAAGGGACAAATGGGTTCCTGCGTCTCATCGTCTCGGATCTCGGCAAGACGTGGACCGGATGGCGGCAGCATGAATTCAGTAGACAGATGGCGTCAAAAAGTCCACCAGCCAACGTGATGAACCCGGATCAATGCTGTGAGCTAGAATGAGTCCATCTGCTTGAAAGTCTTGTTAGATAGAGTTAACATCTCATCTGAGCTGAGATACAGCACGACCAACATCTGTGGATGAAGACCTGGAGCAGCCATGCCTGATAAGGTCAATATCAGTATGGACAATAAATGAAGCTGTGCTCCACCTGTAAACGTGAACAGAGGAAAAGAATCAACGCAGCTGTCACAAGTTGAGGAGACAGGCCACTCAGCATCCAGAGCCAGAGTGGCACCGGAGAAAGGCAACGGAGAGAGATCATTGAGTGAGAACCGCCTGATGTGACACAAGAAAGGCCAGTAACAGAAGCCAGACAGAACAAATACGGTGTGAGTAAACAACGCCGTGAACAACAAAGGGCCCGACACAACGCCGAAACAGAGATCAGGACAAAAAGGCACCAGAGGAAGAAATGGGTCCAAAAGGATCAAATGTGGAAGACCCTTCCGGTGATGACATCATTCCTGATAGCACTCAAAAATTGAGGGAAGGCAGGAATCTTCCTGGAGGAAGGTTGGACTTCCAGCCACGTGGCTGGCTGTGATTGGACGAGAGGGCAGGTGCCGAGAGTACCGAGGCATCAGGTGCAGAACAACCAGGTTCTGCACCAGCTTCATTCCCACCCCACCCCTTGACCCGTTTCAGGACGGCTCTGAAGAACTACTCAAGGTTCTGTGTCCTTCTCATGGACACATGAGGGTTTGTCCACTGTACCCCCAGATGGAAGGTGAGAAGAAATACCTGTGTGAATCCCGTTAACAATCATCTGGTCCTTGTTTGCCGGATCAATGTTTGAGTTTTAAAGTTCAAATCTTTAACTCACTTCTATTCTGATCACCAGGTTATTGAAATGATCTCCTGGGTCTTTAATGTCATTTTTAATGAACGTATTCCAGCTGGAGTCAAACTTAATTTCCTTCTTAAGGTTTTCTTTGGACCAGGAAAAATGTATTAAAGGTCCATTTCTTATTTTTGTTTTGTAATATCTGCAGCTATAATGACATAACACAGAATCAGATGAGTTTTTTTTATAGTTTGATACCTGAGAAATCTGGAATGGCACTGATGAAGCCAAGGTGTGTGCCCCAAATACCTTTTTGGAGATCCCACCAGAACATGTGTGGATCAAAACCTGTGTAATTCTGCTTTGCTTTAATTTATTAACCCTTTGATGTCCTTCTCAGTTGTTTGGTTGAACACATTTTCAGTCCGTATTTCTTATTTAAAATATGTGACTGAACCATACTAAAGAGTAAGGGGCCAAGATCGGAGCCCTGGGGGACACCACATGTCAGATGGGACTTTTTTGGTATATTAAAAAATATGAGGACTTACTAAACACAATTACATAACCTGATACAATCAAAAAATATCAAATAAGGGTCAAATACTTTCATTTATACACACAGACATTACTTTACCTAAAGGTTTTAGCTAATCTAATTAAATTCTTTATTTTTTTCCGGAAATCCCAAATTTTTAAAGAAAAAAAGTCTGATTATTTTTTTCTTACTATTTAAAAACTTGCTTGACCAAACAATTTATCATGTTCTGGTAAATTGAGACTGTTGAAGAAATTACATGCCCCAAATAAATAACACATAGAAAAAGAAACAACTTTTCATTTTACTTTGTCATTTTTAAACTTGGAGATGACATTAAAGGGTTAAACATCATCAAACCGGACTTTTCTAATCTTCAGATGTTCCACTAAATCCTCCGGGTTAGTGGAGCTTTAGACCTGCAGGGTTACGATTTCAGCAGAAGTATTCTCTGGAAATATTCATACTATGTTGGACAGAAGTTTAATCTCTGTAAGGTAATTGTGAAAAAACACAACGCCTCCTTCGTCACTTCCCAACCGTTGGTCCTATTGTGTCTGAATTTATAAGCCTTTAGGTGCTTCTTGGTTTTCTTGTACCGTTTTATTTAATTAAACACATCAGGCTCTGGAGGAGATGGCAGAAGTTTTCTTCTGCTACACCATCTTTACTTCCAGTGTGCATCTTTGAGCTTTGGAAACCCTGTTGATGTTTCTGACTGCTGACCCTCCTTAAACCACTTCTGAAGGTTTTAACGGATCCAGACCGGGGACACCCTTCAACACTTGTATTTTTGGAGATGCTCTGACTCGGTCGTTGAGCAAAACCGTTACGGTTGGCCATCTTTCCTGCTTCCAATACGTCAAATGTGAGAAAAAGAATGAAACATAATCCCTGTCATTCACTTCAGCCGTAAGTGGTTATAATGTTATGGTTGATCGGTGTATAAGGGACCATATATTCAAGAGAGTCACATTCGTGAACAGTAGATATATCTCTCTCTCTCTCTCTATATATATATATATAATTTTTTTTTTTAAATTAAATTTTATTAATTTATTTTCATGTATTAGTTTTAATGTGATACTGATTTTTTTTTCATCTCGACGCTTCTGAACGATTAAAAAAAAGAAGATTTGAGCGGGATAGAAATAAATGGAGTCAAGGATTTCAGCGGCCAGAAACCACCAGCAGCTTTTGAACAAAGAATGTATTTTTGCCCTGAACTGTGATTAACTGATAAAAGATCTCAACGGTCGAATCAAATCGAAGATTATTTCCCTATTTTCTTGGATTTCCACGGCAGTCATTCACGCTTTCACGACCCGTTTCTGCTTCATCTCGCTGTTTCACCACGTTAGTCACGCTTCTCTGCTCCGGTCCAGAGAGTCGGAGATTCTGCTGTTCTCTCAAATCCTCCGGGTTTGATCCCAAACTAAAGCGCCTCATTGCTTCTTTTTCTATCTCTGAGACCCCCGACCCATTTTCTCTGATATCTTTGCTCCGTGGATCAGAACCTCTGAAGCCGACTGGTGAACGTTCGCCATTTTGTCATTTTTTGAACAAACACTGTTACGTAAGACAGAATTATTGGCACCCTGAGGGGCAAAAAAGCGTCTTTATTGTATTAAACTGTAATATTATGAGTATAATCTCTCATCAGAACTCAAAACATTCCTTTCTCCGCCTCCTCCTCCGTGTAAGGACAGAAAAACTGAATCTGCAATCATCTTAAATCGTAATTCCTTTCCTTTAACATATATCGTGATTCCTGAGAAACCTTGAGTTCCATCTGGACCAAACTAAGTTCTACACAACAAATCTGAACCACTTTCGTTTAAAACCATGTGACGACATCTAGTAGAAAAATTCACGGTCTCGTGACAAAAATACCGGTTCGTGGCGGTTTCTTTAACGCTGCCACACACTTGGCAGGAAAAGCCTGTTTTGATACATAAAAGCGTGTGTCAAACCTGTTTTTGCTGTTTTCAGGTCATTCCTGACGGCAGCAGCGGCTGCGGAGTCATATTTTTAGAAATGTGACAGAAGAGGAGGATAAAAACGCTTTTATGATGTTGGATGTGCTGACTCGTGAAAACAGAAACGTTGATGGGGGGAAGAAGGAAAATCCTTCTGTGCTTCATTTGTGTTTGTTTTTTTTTTCTCTGGTGGAAGAGAACCTATTACATTAACACATTAACGCAAGTATTATGTTTAATATTATTCTCGGTAACTATGGAGACATTCAGAATTATTGGTAATCTTTAAAAAAAAAAAAAAAACAGTAAGATGAGATGAAAAAAAAAAGTCTTTATTGTTTATAACCCTGGTCTTTATTTCAAATTATGCATGAATGAAGATTCTGAACAAAAAAAATTATATTGCTCTCAAAAACCCTGGATACCCGAGGAAATCCTGTGATTAAAGGTCACTGAAGCACATTCCTAGTCTTATTTTATATTTGTGTCTTCACCTGTGTGAGCAGGAACGCTGAAGTGGTGAACAGGTACTTCCTGTTTGACTGGGGTATAAATATGAGGTGACACAGGCCTGATTCTCTCTGAGGTTCTTCACGTTGATGAAGACCAGAGAACACAGCAATGAGGTCCAAAAAATGTTGTTTTTCGTTAGAAAGCTCCATCTAGTCGTTAAAGATGAAACGTACGAGATCGATCTCCTTGAGTCGATTCAAAGTGACTAAAGTTGAACTAAATCATATCAAAAATTTGCAAATTATAGCTAAAAACATTATTATTCGTACACAAGCTCCCCCTATTTTGTACAATTTGAACTTTAAGAGAAGAATATGATTTAAAAACAAGATAAATCTCTGCAAGTTCATTCATCTGCACAAAAAATTGTCTTAATCAGCTCAACGGTTGAGAAATTATTGGATGGAAACTTCTGAAGTTAAAGCTCCCCCTAGTGTCGGAAATATAAAACCCCCCTTTCTCAAAATGAATCCAGTTGTTCCTCACAGTGTGGGTTAATTTGAAAGTGATCCATGCCGTAGTTTTTGAATTAAGTATGAAAAACAGTGTTTCGTTAAAATGTTCCCCTAGAGAGAAAAATAGGAACTTTAAGAGTAAAAGACGATGTAAACAGAATAGTTCGCCTTGACTTGAGAAATTATACCCTAAACTTATGAAAATAAAGTTCCCTTGTATGTCGGGAATATACAACCGACCTTTCCAGAAGTCAATCCAGTATTTCTTCGCACAAAGATCTTCGGGGGAATAAAACTGGAAAATTAGCTATGAAAGAATTTTCCAGTTCTTTCCAGGAAACTGTTTGTCATTTTTTTTAAGAAGCTCCTCCTAGTGAGTAAAATGTGATATTTAAAAGATATATTCCCTCCAGTCAATTCATAGGCACCAAATTTGGCATAAATTGGACTAATATTTGCAATTTTCCCCCCTTGTATCAGAAATGTACAACCAACCATTCCCCAAAAACCAATCCAGTTCTTCCTCGCACTAAGGTCTATGCGGGTTTAAAGAGGTTTGAAAGTATTTTATTGAACCAGAAGAAATAAACGCCTCTCTTCTACAAGTACAAATTAAAGTAAAGTAAAACGCCTTAATAGTTCAACTTAAATCGTTGTTGAGTTATGAGTTGAGCGGCTGACGCTCCGGCATTAGCAGCGATGAATATTCCATAATATCCCCGACTTTTCAGCGATGTAATTATCTCAGTTTGGAAATTTTGAGTCTATTTAGTCTCGAATCCTTTCTCCGGACGTGTCTCTCTCTCTCTCTCTCTCTCTCTCTCTCTCTCTCTCTCTCTCTCTCTCTCTCTCTCTCTCTCTCTCTCTCTCTCTCTCTCTCTCTCTCTCTCTCTCTCTCTCCATTCCTTTCTCTCCGGTTCTATTCTTGTGTCATCATGATGTGACCTGAGTAATCTGACCCAGAGTGAGTCTGCGGGTCAGAGAAGAACCCTTTTCTGACCTCTCAACATTCACCTTCAGGGAAAATATGTGATGACGTTGGACTCTGGCCTCCGAGCAGCGATGATGATTCAGCCGCTGACGTTCTTCTGAGCACCGGGCCGTGAATGAGAGCCGAACCATGCAATCAAATATATTCACGAAGAAAAATGAGACGAGATGCTTTCTCCGGCTTTCCTCCACAGTTTGTCCAAGCCGCCATTTGATTGATGGTTAAATGGCGGTGGGGGGCGGGTTAAAGGGCAGAGCCACGCAAGAAGCAAAACGCGTGGCTTAATGAAAGCTGTCAGCAGGTCAACCTTAGGAAGCAAAGCAAACGGGTCATTATGTGGCGCGTAGAGATCCAGAACAGAGCCGCGGGTTTTAATGGGTAGAACGGACGTTGTGGAAAACAATACAAACAAATAAATACATATTTATTTACTTATATTTTTGAACCATGATTTTTCTTGCAGAGGCCCTGGGTCTCTTTTAGAAAAACCAACAGAAAACAAAGAGATATTGTTGTTTTGATTCCGTGTAACTAAATCATCTTTTCTGCTGACATCATTCTAAGATAAAATGATCATATCTGGCATTGTGACGTCTTCGGATGATATCATTTTGAGCACGGCAGCAACATTAAACATCCTAACTCCAAACATTCTCTGAATAAATTACTGTTGGGATTAGCTTATTTTTGTTTTACTGAAAACTTAAACCCTGAAGTCTGTGAGCATGAATCAACCTCAAAAGGGGAATTCAAATTGGAACTGAAATGGCGGCCATGTCCTTTCAACGCCAGGAGATCCGCACACACACACACACACACACACACACACACACACACACACACACACACACACACACACACACACACACACACACACACACACACACACACACACACACACTCTGATGGTCAGTATTTGCCCTGTGGAGTGCGAGTATACGTCGGCGAGAGGATGACCAGTCTACGCGGCTCACGTCACGGCGGTCTCTCTCACCCGGCATCAAATCCGTGCCTTCGGCTGACCTGAGCAGCGGAAATGAGATCAGAGCACAGACAAACAAATATGAACAGTTATGAGGTAAAAATAAAGGGAATGGGGGAGGCTTCACTGTCTGTTACATGGTTGTTCAGTATAAATGTTGGTATTTTCTGCGTTACGTCTCGGTACGACACTGGTGGCCTTCAATTTGATCATTTTAGTTTTTCATCTTCAATAATGTGAAAATCATTTGACCCTCTCCTGATTTCTCCTCCCGGAAAAATAATCATCTTTGTCTAAGCCAGTGATCTTTATTTCAAGCTATTAACCAAAATACAACATTTTAGTCAAGAAACAACATTAAAAAAAAAAAAATTTAACTCTGAACACAAAAAATATTTTCTCAACAACACATCTAGTAAATCCTGAGGTTAAAGGTCATTGAAGAATATCGCCACTCCTGTTTTATATTTGTATCTTGTGGCTGACATGTTTTAGAGACACTTAATTCTTTTCAGAGGAATGTAATATATATTTTTTTCTTTTAATGACTTACATTCAAACTCTTTGAATAATTTGAGTTAAAGTTCAAGGTTCTAGATAATAACTATAACATGAATCTCATTTTACACATTCCTTTTAAACGGCGCAAATAATTCGCTTTTAACGAGCAGAACCAATTTTTTGTCAAGTTTTATGACCTCACAAAAAGGAAAAATAAACAACTATATAAAAAGAAGAAGAGAAATGTATGCCGACATTACCCGTTTAAACAAAGACATGAGGTTAACCACAAATACAAAAATAAAACATTAGGATCCGTCATTAATTACAACACTTAAAGCAAGAGAAAAAAAAGCATAATTAGAACCTTGGGTATAAAATAAGGAAGTATTTATACTTTAATGTAGTCCCACCTGTCAATCAAACAGATTTATTTACTGTTTCTTTTTGTGTTGTGCTACTTTGTCTTGACTTTTTTCCAAAAGCATTTGGCTCTATTTAAAAAACAAAACAAAACTTAAATTCAAGCAACCGCTAGATTAGGTTTTTGTACGAAGATTTTACCAATAAGAATAATTTTTATTAATTAACTGGGGCCAGGGTTTCAATTCAAATACCATCTTGGCTGAATTCCATTTGTTTCATGGGTATCATTGCGTTTTCTGAAAATCTGCACAAAATCATAATTTTCACGTGGAGACTATAGACAGTAAGCTTTTTCCGTATCCTGATACACCTTTAGTGTTACCATCAATTTAATGATGAATACGAATTTCAATGGAACTTCTATTACTGTGTAATAATCAGCACATTGCATAAATGTGAGATAATTACTTCCTGTGAGCTCATAGAAAGTAGAGCTTTGTTTCATTCCATCAGATCTCTCCGCCACCGAGGAATTTTTTATTTACACAACTTATAAATCTACATTATCTACAGGGATTTATCAATAACAATAAAACCTGAATCTAGTAAATGGATCTATGAGAAAAAAAATATTAAAGTAAAGATGGGATAAAGACATAAACGGGCTACAGCTGGGTTAATGCGATTCCCCCGTTACAGCACTTATTTCTCCTATGCGTCCACTCAGACTGTCTGTTGTGGTAGCGCTGGTTCGTGGGGTTTATCAGCGGCGGAGGCGGAGTTAAATGAAATCGTAGAAATGAGGTTAGGGCCGTGATGGGATTCGAAACAATAAAGGAAAAAGTTTCATGTTTGCATGAAATGCAACCACGTAAAGGGGCTTTATCATCCCCCAACTCACAAAGTCTGGATATTTCAGCACCATGGACAGAGAACACAGGCCTCATTAATCTGACCTGCTACCATAATAAGCAAATACTGAACAGTTAAGCTACAGACGGTTCCTTTAAAGTCTGCACTACAGGCTAAACAAATACATATATATTGGTACTAAAACCTAAAGCAATGATTGAATGTGTCGAGAATGTTTGCATAAAATAAAAAAAATGAGAATAAGGTAACGCTTCCCTCCAGAGATCCACCAGGACCTTCCATCTTTTTTTTTTGCAGCGACTGAACACATGGGATACCAACCCACGTCTTCATCATGGATCAAAATAATCGAATTGAATTCATTTAGGTTTGATCCATGAAGATTTACTTGCCGGCGTAGCAGTGCATGTTTTTAGTTTTCAGCGAGAGGAATCTAAAAAGACTGACGGACCGACAGGTTCAAGTTCACGGATGTAAGATAAAAATCAATGAAAATGAATTTAATGTGATAAAGTTGTTGCACTAGTAATGAACCATAATATAAATAATAAATAATGGTCCGGTAGTTCAAGAATAAATGTTTTTTTCATACCTGCGACAACATTCTTACCGTCCGCCGTTAAGAATTCTGCTGCTGGTTTGAGTCTTGTACTGGAAATGTTCCGTTCTTATTAATGTAAGAACAGAATCGTTGGAAATTAGGGACTAAACTTTTTTTTTTTGTTCATTATTGAATAATTTAGTCACCGTTCTCACTGTTACTTCATTTTCCTGCTTTGTAAAATGATGAAAAACATAATTTCAGTTATTCAAAGACCAAAATTGACATTTTCACAGGGAGTTTTGCAAAAGGAACGGTACAAACTTCAATATAATTAAAATAGAACTTTGCACATCGCCCAGCTTAATTAAAAAAAACAAAAAAAAAACTCATGGCAGATATTCGGCTTTGAATCCTAGAAGTTCACAACATGTAGAGACAAAGTCCCGATGATTTTAATGTTGTGGATAAATTCTGATCCCATTATAGTGTTGGACAGGTTTAAGCTTTTAATGAGTGTTTTTGTTCTTATCTTGATTATTTATTGACCTTAATAAAATAGCTGGAGCAGAATAGCTGCTAATTATCTGTCAAACCATTCATTCATTAATATTCCTTTCATTTTTTACTTTTAGAAGTAAAGTGGAGTCATTGAATTTATAACAAGATGTAATAAACTTCTGCAACATTTTTAATTATCAAGTGACCTGCAGGAAGTTAACTGAATAAAATAATATCCTGTTTCTAGGCCGGTCAATAAGTTGGATTGACGGGAATCGCTGATCTGTCACAGAAAATGAGGATTTTTTTCTAAGAAATGTGTAAAAAAAAGTAATAAAGAGCAGCGAAAGGTGAAGAGGAGGAGAAGAACGAAGAGAAAAAGATGTGATAAGTGGAAAAAAGGGAAGAGGGGATGAGAGGAGGATTTTTTTCCTAATTGGAAGTTAGTAAGAAAGAGAGATGGAGAGAAAGAAAGAGAAGAAAGAACGACAGACAAATGAAAAAGATGAAGACAACTGAATTAAAGAACCAGAATCAAGACAATTCAAATAAAATCTTTTTGACTGAAAACTATAATTTTTTTAAGTTTAACCAACAAATATATGTTCAGTAAAACAGTTTATTTTTACAAACTCCTTTATTGTTTGAATACGGCCGCATCGTCAATGCTAACTATGTTAGCATGTATAAGGCAATTGCAACTAAGGGTTAGCATTAAGTCAAGGGACCAAGCGCTTATTATTTTTCCACATGGTTGTTATGCTGTAAACATTCAGAGTGAGCCTGGAAGTCTTTATCTCTCCTCAGAAGAACGGGTTGTCTTCCAAAGGGAACGCTAACGCTCAGGGAGAGAGAGAGAGAGAGGGAGAGAGGGAGAGAGAGAGAGAGAGAGTGAGAGAGAGAGAGTGAGAGAGGGTTTGCTTCCAAACCTCGGCACAGAGGAGGATCCGAGGTTTGTGCTCTGCATCACAATGAACATCCGCTCACCGATACTGATGAGACCGGTAAGATGTTTAGAATCATTTCTGATTTTATCACTGTTGATGACAAACAACATTTTTCAGAACCACTATCTGATAACCTGCAGATACGTGATGGTTTATCACATCTTTAACCCGTTACTATCCTGCTCCTCTGTTTGGATGAGAACGTATCGGGTCACCGTTTCTTCTGGATCAAAGCGTGACAGAACCACTTTATAATGTGACCCAGTGACAGAATGGATATGCTGAAGAGAAAACACCAGGACGGGCCGGTTCTCCATTTGTTAGTCAGCGGTACCTGCTGGCAGGTACCAGGATGAAATCCTTGACCCACTATCAGAGTTTACACTGGTCCAGTGGATACTGGGTTCCTCCTGGTCCAGGACGATGCCCGGCCTCATGTGGTCTAGAGTGTGTAGGCGGTTCCTGGTTGATGAAGGTCTTAATGCCATTGACTGATCCTCACCTTCTCCAGAACTGAATCCACTTGAGAACCTCCGGGACGTTCTGTATCGATGCATCAGACACCACCAAGTAGAACCACAGATGGTCCAGGAGCTCACTGATGTTCTCATTTGGGACGACTATAACTATATTATCTAAAAGTTCCCTTTTATGGAGAGTAATTCAACTGAAAACACACATTTACCAACTCATAGTCAGACATTTCCGTTAAATCTGCACTCTGTTTTCGAAACACCTAGCCGTTAGCCGCTAAATCTAGAAGATAGATATGCTTCTCTCTCTCTTGCTGTGTTTGTTATATGATAAGCTCTTCCTCTGCCTCCATTAACCCCAATGATACGTGTAATAAATGTAATTTATTTGTAGCCCTGGAGGCGAGGCTCACTGAAATGAAGACGCAGACAGATATATATATATATATATATATATATAAATATATAGATATATATAGATATATAGATATATATATCTCTCTCTCTCTCTCTCTCTCTCTCTCTCTCTCTCTCTCTCTCTCTCTCTCTTTATATATATAAATATATATGAATATATATTGAGTCTCTGTTTTCACTCTTGATGTATTTTTTTCATGTTTCAAACATACGTTTCCAGGCCCACATCCTAAACAGTGCCGGTACTTCCGTATAATTATTAATATATCACAAATCGGCATTCAGTTGAAGCCGCCACAGACGCCACCCAGCATGAAAATATCACCGCCTTCTGCTCACTAAATGGTAATAAATTATTGCCATCTCTGCCGTCGACTGTAATCAGAACATCGGTACCGGTTGAGTTTCACAAATCTGCATTTGTATTTTTTCAGCTCCGATCTAATAATTCTAGTTATATGGTTAATTTGAGAGCTCACGCTTCTTTTATGCTGGAGTCCCAGAGTCTCATGCATCTCATCAGGAAACCAAAAACATGCTTAAAAATGACATATTATATAAAATGATGAATTTATAATCAGAAAGTTTTTTGGTTTCATACATTTCTACCATGATCTTATTCCTTATTTGCAGAACAGAACAGAATGGCTTTGCTATGCTATGCTATGCTATGCTATGCTATGCTATGCTATGATGATCACAGAACTCGGGTCGTTATTGTGATTATCTTTGCTCATGTTCTGCAGACATATATTTTGTGAGACTCTGGTTCTGTCACACATTGTTTGCCATCAAACATCCTGGACCTTTTCCACAAAGAGCTTCAGTATCTTCCTCTGTTATGAATCTTTCATGACGAAGACAAACACAGATCCAGCGGCGACTATCAAAGGGGCTGTGATCTTTCACCGGAGAGAGAGGAATGCATGAGCTATTTATGTTCCGGAGTGGCTTCACTTTTACAGGAAGCGTTAGCGTGTGATTTTAAGTAGAAGGAAATCCATTACTTTCAATGGATGAGTCCGAATCTCACCATTGATGACATCATCATATTTAACTGTCAGAATCTGTATAAACTTCACCATAAGGTATAATCAGATATCCACCTCCAGACTTCACAGTGGGTACGATGTGCTTTTCACCATGGCTTTCTTTCTTGCTAGGCCACACCCATCTAAGATGTTTGTTGCCATAAAAGATCTTCTTTCTCATCTTTCTCATCTTCTTCTTTTGTCTCATCTGACAACTTTTATTCATATGACACTTGGTTTTGATTATAATCACGCATCTGTCCTATCGGGGTATGGGGGGTATGGCTGCTCTTCTATGGAATATTTACTGTATACACATCACTAATTGGATAAACATACACATACATAGAGTTATCGGGGCTTTCATGGAATAAGCAGGGCATTAAAAACACTAAAAAATGCGTCAAAGGAACCAATATTCCACAAAAGGACCTAAGTAAACTAAATACTGTCGATTTTAAAGTAGTGGAATTCTCCTCAGCTGATAATAGATCAAACGCTAGGACCAGTCTGTTTCATGCACATCTTAAAAGTATGAAGTGTTGTTTTGTGTGGTTTTGTTGTTCCCAGTTTCCGTGCTGGTTGTAGTTTAAACAGACGGACACACAAACACCTTTGAGAGCCTTTATTACAGCTTTGGCACACATCCCTGTCACAGAGATCCACTAAAGGATCTTTGCTCCTGATTGGATCATTCCAAATGCATTTTCAGTTGTCGCCGTAAAGACTCCCGCAAACAAACATCCCGTCTCCTTTGATGTCATGCATACAGAAAAAGGATTTGTGAGCTCAGAGAAAAAGAACATAATCCCCTCCCAGCATCGTACGGATTGACTGCCTGACCACATAACCCCAAAAACATCTTTTGTGCAAACAATACTATAACTAAATACATACAGTGAGAATAAATACATTATCCCTCTGATGAAAGGAGGGGGTCCTTCAACCCTCAACAGCTACAGGCCGATCTCTGAATGATGTGTTTGAGCGAAAGTCCTCGAAAAGCTGGTTAATGAAAAACATAAGAAATTTTAAGATGCAAATGGTATTTTATCAGAACACCAGTCGGGTTGTAGAAAAAAAAAACGCAAACTCCACTAAGAAAAGAGATTGATTGGGATTCAAACCCAGAACCTTGTGTCAACAACAACGTTGACTTTGGACGTAAGGCAGGCGGGACCCTGGACAAGAAACATCGTACTTCACCCCTTTTTTCAAGGGGTGCTTGCGTGGCAGCCGTCCTGTCAGGTAGCAGTTGATGGACAGCACCTAGGGGCGCCGATTCCTGGCATTGCAGACTGGTTGATCCATTGATCAGAGAGAGTGAAGTGGGCTTAAATTGTCCCTGTATTTTGACCCCGCCTGATTATTGTCACAACCGGAGTCAGACGATTTCATCATTTCCAGACGATTAGCTGGGCTATGCTAACCTTCTTCTAGTTCTTGCTTTATTTTTAGCGTAGACAGTTAGAATAATCATTTCACTCTCTGTGTGAGGTGAAAAAGAAGAACCAGAACTGAGGCAAAGGACCGGTCCCCAGAGATGTCCATGAGGAAGACAGAGGAGGTGGATGAAGGAGAAGTCAGGCAGAGGGAGAGGGAGATGGCAGTAGAGAGAGTTTGACTCTCAGCACAGAGGAGAATCAGAGGAATTTTTGCTCTGCATCACGACGAACATCCGGTCACCAATACTGATGAGCCCGGCGGTTGTGTGACGCTCAATTCACAGGGAGAGTGTCAATCCTAAACAGGGGTCACTGCATGGAGAGGGAGGTATTGTCCCTCCAGGGTCTGACGCTCCGAAGAGAAATCAAATCCATGTTTCAGGTCAAAACAGAACCATTTTTGTTACAAGACAGATAGTAAAGTATAGCCCTGGATTATTTCCTTTTTTTTCCCCCTAATCATGCTGGGACGCCAACCAAACGATGGAGGAAACAGAACCTCCTTGTAGCAAGTAACTCAAATGTTTGACTACCCACAATTCAACAAGGGCTGTTCTGTAACGTTGGGGAATATTCCGTTGCTCTTGGCGTTCATTCAAAAGATCCAAAGTTCAGTGCAAATTTGAATAAAGAAAGAAAGAAAGATTTACAGGAACAAAACAGAGAAACCTCAAATGAAAATTAGGAGACACCATTTACAAATATATCAAAAATAGTCATTTTGAGAACCGATTTTATTACAAAAAAGGTAGAAAGGTTTTGTCCTCCACCAGTGAGAGGGACACATTTTTCAGCTCCGCCTCTGATTTGACAGCCTTGTATCCCAGCTGGTGAAACGTTTTCTGACAAACCGTCTGAATGTATTCTGCTATGTCATATGACAGCTCTAAACGCCAATTCTCTGCGTTAGCATTTGAATCCCTCACTGTCCCAAAAGTTTGTCTGGTTTTTGCCGTATTATTGCTCTGAGTGTGTTTGGTTAGCCAGTCCTTCATATATTCCTCCAGAGACAATCCCAGGAAGCCGTAGATCTCTTTTGTCTTTTCAAATGGCTTTCTCGCTAGGTCCTCATAGCGAACCAACATGTACTTCCCTTTCAGCCATTCAGGAAGGCTCAGAGCTGTTGAGACGGAAGAGTAATAGTCTTCACATACACCGTTGACCTGTTTGAGGTTTATATCATCTGGCCTTTTCCCTGTATTCTTCCAGATAACTAACTGGCGATCAGGACTGCCAAAGGCCGCAAGCCGGGAGGACAAGACCCCACGAGGGTCTCTGACCAGTTGAATCACTTTAAGATTCAGCTGCGGGTCTTCAACTAAAGCCCGAACCTCGTTGATGTCCCCCAGTCGGACAATTTTGATCACCACGTACTTCATCTGTCGGCAAGCTTCGTTTGCTAGAGTCAGGTTCAGGGGGCCACATTTACTGTTACATTCCCTTTCCGTTAAATGGACATCCGCAGTACCGTTGACATTGCAGACCGGCTGATGGCACAACACGCGACTAGCCCCGCGGCGGAACAGTGCAGATGTGACGTGTGCTTTTGGCACTGGTCTGATGTAGTTCTCCAGGGAGTAAAGGTCACAACGGTACAAGGTACGCAGGAGGTCTAGACCGGCGCCCGACATCGAACGCCGGTCTCCAGACGTATTGATTTGTGGAATTTTTGGAACCAGTGTTTTGTGAACATGATAAAGAGGCTCATAGAGGTAGAACACGTCCGAATGCTGGTTGAGCAGCTGGGCAAGAAAGGAGGAGCCTGAGCGGGTGGCGGCCAGAACCAGGACGTACGTTTTACCTGAGGTTTTGAGGGAGGAGTTAGTATCATTGCAGCCTCCGCCGCCTGCTGCCCTCCCCTCAAAGGGAGGTTCATTCTGGTTTCTCAGACTACTGCCCTCATGGCTGGGACGCTGGAACAAAGAAAATGGCTCGAAGGCTAGTATCTGAATGGCCGTGTAATGGATGGCGATGGAGGCAAAGGCCAGCAGGATAAGGGTCTTCAAGCAACGCTTCATGCTTGAAGGGCTTCAGTTACACACAGCAACTCGTGCAACTCCTCCCTATGAACAAAGAATACCTGTTTAGTGTTTTTAAGGGTTTGGCAGTTATGTGAGTAGCTTTGTACATTTTTAACCTACAAAACAATGCAGAGGGAGACTTTGGCAGTCGATCCAAACATAATTATCTGCTTACGGGATCGATCTGACTTATATTGTTATCTGTAAGAAACACGTTCATATTGAATTGTTACTAGAGGAGTGTGGTTAATAAGTTGTCCACCATTTCAGCTGACTTTTTGTAAATTTAAATATATAAAAGCAGAACAGTTCAGAGTCCATTAGCATTTTTGTTCGGATACCGTCCTAACTGACACAGAGCTCAGACACATAAGTTATAAAGAGCAAAATGCAAGGATCTAGGAGAATGGTACTAAACCATGCCTGAGGTTATCCTGTAAAAATAATGAGGAAAATAATATTACATACCCATGATCTTTATTTCAAACTGTTCACAAAAAAACAACAACTCAAGGAACATCATAAAGAGATTATTCTCCAAACATGTATGCCGCAATAATTGGCCACCCCGAGTTAATCCTGCCACTAAAAGGTCACTGAAGCAGAGTTTATATTAGTATCTTCACCTGTGTGAGCAGGAACTCTGAAGTGGTGAACAGGTACTTCCTGTTTGACTGGGGTATAAATATGAGGTGACACAGGTCCGATTCTCTCTGAGCTTCTTGACGATGATGAAGACTAGAGAACACAGCAATGAGGAGCAAAGAAAAGTTGTAGAGCTGCACAAATCTGGCAATGGAGACAAGAACATCTCTCAGCAGTTCAAAGGTCAGTTTGAACAGTTAGAATCAATAATGAAGAAGTTTAAAGAGACTGGAGATGTTAGACATCACAGCTAGAGAGGTCAGAGGTCAGCTGAATCTTGGGGTCAGAAAATCTCCCAAACCACCATCAGATGGCGCCAACGCCAACACCAGCCCTATCCTGAACCCAAATCTGCTCCACGGTTGCGGCGTATAGCTGCCCACTGATCCTCAGGGGCGGGGTCAATGCAGAAAACCAATTTGACTACGTTGTAGGTCGTATGTGACAAAAAAGTTTTCTTGTTCTCGAGGATGAGCCTGCTTGAAGAACATTCCCAGTCCAGCTAGAATACCCTGGTATGCGAGAGAACACGCCCTAAATGACAAATTCTGTCATTTGATCTGATTGTTTAAAAAAATATCACAGTCAACAAAATCAGCCCAAAGTTAGGCGAAATTTATCCCCTAACCTTTAACCTAATTTAAAAAAAACCATGCCCCTTTGACGAGTCTGCCTCTCGGTCCAGAACTCGTCCTTTCAACTTACAGGTAAGTTTGAATGGTAAAATAAACACCTTTAATTCAACATTTGTGTAAGCGCAGAGACTTAGTCTCGGTTCAAACTTTGTTTGAACAACCGTCCGACTCAGTCCCAATGATTTGGGGTCAAGTTTTTTATAAATATTTGACCAACTATTCCTCTGGCCTGACTCAATACACCTGAATGACTTTTTTTAATGTGAAATTTGCTCTTCTGAATGAGAACAGGCTGTTTCCTTTTTAATCTGTAAACCACTAATTAACTGTACACCCTTTCTTTTTTTTCTACTTTTTTTTCAAATTTGGATTTAAGTTAACTTTTAACAAAAACAACACACTTTGTACATTTATTCTACTGACTTGCTACAGTTAAAAAAAACATGTTGATACATGTAAACAATCATTTTCTTACATATTTCTGCCTTCAGCAAGTCAAATAATATTCATTATTTGAATGTTTGAGCAGAAATCGTCTCAGGTGTGACTCTGGAAAAAATCTGCCTACTCTTAAGCATGTCGTCAACTTCTTCAACCAACCAAACAACCAAACATATATTAACCCTTTAGTGTCCTGCTCAACAGCTTGTTTTGAGTTTCTATTTCTTTTTGAAGTTGTAACTGAGCCTGGTTACCGGAAAGGGGCTTTTCTTTCTTTGGAAAGGGGCTTTTACATGCAGCATTATTTTTCCCCATTAGGCATCTTTTCCGAATCAATCCGGAATAAGGCTGTCCGTTTAAACCCAACTACCGATTTCCTCTCATCAACCTTCAAAGTGAAGACACCGACTCCACTGTTGAGATAAGACAGCGCAAACCGGGCTATATATGAAATAACTCATTCAGTCTAATGAAGCAGAATAAATTCAGTCTTCTACCTTCTCCGTCGTCTCCTGATCCAGAATCTGAGCTGCTACTCTCAGGTGAACACACCTGAGATCGAACGGGGAAACAGTAGAACAGCCTCCTTCCATGATACACAGACGTATTAAAGGATGGACTTCCTGGACAACACCTTAAATTCTTCAATGTTGACACCTGTGTCCCTCTCTCCTCCAATCTGTCACACACTTGTGATCACACTCTATCATCTCATGTCCATCATCCTGTTATTATGAACCTGCTACATCAACCATCCATCCCTTGGTACACAAAAGTCCTTTCCACAGTTCACAGCAAACTTAATGAAACTAATACCAATACAATAATAAGTCAACAGAATTATTACTAATATGACATCTAATGCTTACGCTACTTAAAATCACAATATTATTGTCAGGTGTGATATTAGACTCACTATCATGCTTTTATTTCTAGCCACTGGTTTGCATTTACCTCTTACACACATTATTTTTTATTAATGTCCACCTCGCTTTATATTCTTTCTTTTTTTGTTCCTGTCGTGTTGAGCGTCCTCTGGCACAAGAATTTCCTTTTGGGTTCATTAGAATATATCTTATCCAATCTTATCTTCTTTTCATGGGTTCTCCATGTGCTTCTGGATCATTTCTTTTATTTTGATGAAGTGATCTTTGGACTGTTGGGGTAATAAAGCGAGTCTAAAGTAACTGAGAACTCTGAAAACAACAGTAATGACTTAACGGACCTTAACAGTTTTTACGTATTTGTCTTCATCTCATGCTTTTATATTTTATCTGCCGCTCTTACAGTAGATGTTCACAGACCCCCACATGACCGGCACTCAGGTTACATGAAACCAGTCCACCCACTGATCCACTTCACCACTTCAGGATGTCTGCTCCCAAATTAATCAAACTGTCAGATCTCATGTTTACCGTGTCTTTGAAGTTCACCTGCAACCAGACCAGAACAGTATCAATCAATCAATCTTTATTTATACAGCACCGATTCACAACAACAGTTGTCTCGAGGTGTTTTCCAGAAAGATCAGGTCTAGACCAGACTCTTTATGTAATTATCTACAGACACAACAAATTCCTCCTTGAGCAGCTCTTGGAGACAATGGCGAGAAAAAACTGCCCTTTAACGGGCAGAAATCTCGAGCAGAACCAAGACTCGGGGTGGACGGCCTACTGCCATGACCGGTCGGGTTTGAAAAAAAATGAGAGTGAGAGCGAGAAAGAGAGAGAGACAGGTGAGGAGAGATACAGACGGGGGAAAGCAGCAAAGATGTCAGCTATAATCCAAGTTCTCCAACATCTCCATGGTCGATAATAACATTAATATTAATGTAACATATAGTGATAGTTTATGGGGGAACACTATACAATAATAATAATAATAATAACAACAATAATCATCATCATGAGCATCTTGTGATCATTGGACATCCAGCAGGTCCACAGCAGCAGAACCATCACCAACGATGTGACCTTACAGGGCGAGAAAACCCTTAAGGGCTTTGTACGTGAGCAGAAGGATTTTGAATTTGATTCTGGATTTTACTGGGAGCCAATGAAGGGAAACTAATACAGGAGAGATATGTTCTCTTAACCTGGTTCTGGTTCTGGTCAGCACAAGTGCAGCAGCGTTCTGGATCAGCTGGAGGGGCTTCAGAGATTTATTGGGACTACCTGCTAGTAGGGCATTACAGTAATCCAGCCTAGAAGTATGCATGAACCAAATTTTCTGCATCTTTTTGTGACAGAATGTTCTTTATTTTATAAATATTACACAGATGAAAAAAGGCAGTCCTAGAAATCTGTTTTATGTGGGGGTCAAAGGTCATATCCTGATCAAAGATAACTCCCAAGTTCCTCACAGTGGTGCTGGAGGTCAACGTCATACCATCCAGAGTAGATATATCATCAGATCAAATGTTTCTAAGGTGTTTGGGTCCCAACACAATAACTTCACTTTTATCTGAATTTAATAATAAACAGTTTCAGGTCATCCAAGTCTTAATGTCTTTGAGACACGCCTCTAAGCTGGATAAGTGATTAGATTTACCTGGTTTCATTGATAAGTACAATTATGTGTCATCTGCATAACAGTGAAAGTTTGTGGAGTGTCTTGATGCCATTCATGGAATACTGGACCGCCAATGCCTCTCTGTCACTTCTGGTATAGCTTAATGATGGACCTGCGGTCCATTTGGGTTGCACAGGTAGTCCAGTTCCTCAAGGATGGCACATCCTTACATTTGCTGTGTCTCCAGCCCAGACTTTAAGAGCCTGGAGGAGGTACCAGGAGGTACCAGGAGATACCAGGAGAGCGACCAAACTGTGAGAACCGGACTACATGAGGGTGGCATGAGGGGCCAGTGTCCTCCAGAGGGACTAGAGAAGATAGGCAGGTTCTCCATTGGTTCCTCGTTTGTTTTTTGAAGATAAAGCTCCCATCTAATGTCAGAAATAAACAACCGATCTTTCCACAAATCAATCCAGTTCTTCCTCGCACTCAGATGTATGCAAGTATAATGTGTGATGGTTTTTGAGGTATCGCCTGAACAGAAAGGATCAAGAAATCTCCGACTTTTCATTTCATGGATAAAATTAGCCAGATAATTATGGGATTTCAAACCCGAGAAATATTCCGTCACTCTAACGTTTATTTGTAGACCGCTACAACCGTAAAACTGTATTACTGCATGACACTGTGGAGAATTTATTGATTAATATTTCTGTTTTTCTACAGTTTATCTTTGTCTTTATCTTTAAAGTGGGATTTTTTTTTTTTTTTTACATAATTCTTAACAAATCGATAGTTTACTTTTCCACGGATGACTCGCTGGAAAAACTGAAACGTCCTTTAACAAACATCAGGACGTGTCTGCTAGAGTGGAAATGATTCCCTGTTTGGAGCTGGACATAAAATGTCGTACTGATAAAAAACGCCATGAAGGAAGTTGTAAACTTGTATTTTCGGAGCGTTTAGAGGCGTGGAACCCGAACGCGGCGATGGATCGGTGATCCCCTCAGAAATTTACCACGGACACAAGGGGAATTGGACCTCCCAGCAGAACCACGGGCTGAATGTGTTTGACTGAAGGACTGAAAAACTCTTCTTGCCGACAGAAGCGGTGCCTATTAGAACTATTTCTTGCAAACAGAAGTTCAACTGAAGAAGGAAGATAAAAAAATATCTATATATATCTAACTATTTAGTTTTATAGCCAGTGATGGAAGATATCGCAACCGCTAATTTGCTTGAACTACTCTGAATCTGATGACTATCATTTTGAAATCTTTCTACGTGATGCAATTTGTTGAATTCCCATAAAAAAAAAAAGCCTTAGAATTCCTTTATTTCATTTATGCCACATCAATATGCTGAATGAAATAATCTATGGAAAAAGAGGAAAGAAGTAGAATTTGTGTCGGTTGTCGGTTCAGTTCCACGGCCGTAGATCAGCTGATCTACGACAGCCGGCTGCGACGTGTATTATTAAATGTTCCGGTAAAACGGTCTTGTCTACAGATAATTTCACCGGCTCCATACATCACAAAGTACCACATCCGTCAGCTGTCACGACGCTGACAGCTTAATTTGGTCCCTCGATGATTGCTTCGGTACCGGTCCGGTCTCTTCATCATCTCTTTGATGAAAAAGGACAAGTGTGCGGTTTAATATATTTCTACCTTAAATTTGTTCCCTATTTGAAACAGAACGGCTATGCTATGCTATGCTATGCTATGCTATGCTATGCTATGATGATCCTAGAACTTTGGGTCATTATTGGATTCTCATTTATCATGTTCTGGACATTTTGTGAGACTCTGGTTCTGTCACACATTGTTTGCCATCAAACATCCTGGACCTTTTCCACAAAGAGCTTCAGTATCTTCCTCTGTTATGAATCTTTCATGACGAAGACAAACACAGAACCAGCGGCGACTATCAAAGGGGCTGTGATCTTTCACCGGAGAGAGAGGAATGCATGAGCTATTTATGTTCCGGAAGGGTTTGTTTTTTTCCGAGCATGTGAAAAAAACTAGAAAGGAAACTCCTTTACTAATAGATGAGTTAAAGTGTTGCTACTGAATCTGAGGGTCTATGTGGGCGGACCCTTTCAAAATTAGCTGTTTTTTGAATTATAGCGTAGATAACGCGAAGGATCTGTAGCAGCGATGATGCCATATATATATATATGATCATATATGCTGCGTATATATATAAATATAGATATATATCTATATATAGACAGATATATATAAGTCTAAGATTTCATATTTCACTCACTAGGGGAATTCTTTTTCTAAATAACACTGTTTTTCCGCAGTAACTTCTTAATTGTTGGTCTTAGGTATCTACAGTTTCTACGTCCGTTCTTATTCAAGCAGGAATTAATGGGGAATCATATTCCAGAAAGTTTTGGAATATATATATATATATATATATATATATTGGTGAGATTTTTTCCTAAATATTATGCAGAAGGAATGGAATCGAGGGAATCTATCTTACCATATTTCACTCTAATAGATTTCTTTTACTCCACAGCTGGAGCTTTTCAATGAAAAACTATTTTTCGGAAACGACCTCACATTTAATTTTTAGGTGTTAAATCGAGGCATTACATGTACAACGCAGGGGAGCGGGAGATGTTTGGGAGACGACAGCATGGACCTAATTTTATTTATTGTATTAAGTTACTTATTATGTGAAACTTTATTAATATATCTTCCTCTTCTTCTTCTTCTTCTTCTTCTTCTTCTTCTTCTTCTTTTTCGTCGTTCTGCATCTTCAACTTAAAAAAAACATTGTTTTATATAATAAACTCATTCTAACTAATTTAAACACAACAGTTTCTAGATTCAGCTGATTATACACCTACTTATGAATATTACAGCATGTTCATTCAAAGCCACGCCCCTAACTCCTTCACACCGAACCTTCAAAGCTGGTGGATCCGCAATTTTTTATTTGGTTTCGCACCACATGACACACATTCATGGACACACACACTATCCCCCTAAACATTATAACCACCTTACACCAAGCTCATTGCATTATTCCCTGAGAAACGAAAGGAAACGCAAAAAAAATAAAATAAATCATTTAAAGAAAACGAAAAAGATGAATCCAGGCTTTTTCATCTTTTCCTGATAGGTGCCAGAATTTAATGGAGGTTCAGAAGAACCTTCCTCCCGCAAGCTTTCAGGGAAATCTAATCAGCGTGGATTATTTCCTTTTTTTCCCCCTAATCATGCTGGGACGCCAACCAAACGATGGAGGAAACATAACCTCCTTGTAGCAAGTAACTCAAATGTTTGACTACCCACAATTCAACAAGGGCTGTTCTGTAACGTTGGGGAATATTCCGTTGCTCTTGGCGTTCATTCAAAAGATCCAAAGTTCAGTGCAAATTTGAATAAAGAATGAAAGAAAGATTTACAGGAACAAAACAGAGAAACCTCAAATGAAAATTAGGAGACACCATTTACAAATATATCAAAAATAGTCATTTTGAGAACCGATTTTATTACAAAAAAGGTAGAAAGGTTTTGTCCTCCACCAGTGAGAGGGACACATTTTTCAGCTCCTCGGCTGATTTCGCAATCTTGTATCCCAGCTGGTGAAGCGCTTTCCTGCAAATAGTCTGAGTGTATTCCACTATGTCATACGACAGTTTCAAACGCCAACTCTCCGCGTTGGCCGCCGAGTCCCTCACAGTTCCGTACTTGTGTTTGGCGGCCGGTTCGCTGCTGCCCCGGGTGTGTTTAAGGATCCAGTCTTCCAGGTTTTTATCCATGGACAATCCCAGGAACTTGTAGATCTCCTTCGTCTTGAGAAACGGGTTTTTTGCCAGATCCTCGTAGCGGACCAACATGTACTTCCCCCTCAGCCAGTCGGGATGGCTGAGACCAGCCGAGACGGAACTGAAAAAGTCTTCGCAGACACCCGTGATCGGACTAAAGTCCACATTATAAGGTCGTCGCCCCGTTTCCCTCCAAATACGCCACAGACGATACGGGTCGCCAAATGTCTCGATCCGTGAGGACAAGACCCCGCGAGGGTCTCTGACGAGTTGAATCACCTTGACGTTCAGTCGGGGGTCCTCCACTAAAGCCTGAACATTCCTAATGTCCCCCATGCGGACAGTTTTGATCACCACGTACTGCATCTCCCTGCAGGCCTCGCTGGCTAAAGTCATGTTTAGCGGCCCGCATTTATTGACGCAGTCCCCTTCCTCCACTTCAAGATCCGGACCAAAGGCATCGCAGACCGGTTGATGGCACAAGACCCGGCTGGTCCCGCGGCGGAACAGTCGATACGTGCTGTGGTTTTTCGGAATGGGCTTGATGTAATTCTGCAAAGAATAGAGGTCACAGCCGTACAGGCTACGCAGGAGGTCTCGACTGGCGCCCAGCATCACGAGGCGGTCGTCAGCGGTGCGGATCTGGGGCAAGCGTGGAATCAGTGTGTTCTGAACGTGATAAAGAGGCTCAAAGAGGTAGAACACCTCTGGATGCTGGTTGAGCAGCTGGCCTAAAAAGGAGGAGCCTGTGCGGGTGGCGGCCAGGATCAGGACGTGGGTTTTACGTGTGGTGTTGAGAGAAAAGTTCGGGTCATCGCACCCGCCGCCGCCGCCTGCTGCTCCCCGCTCAAAGGTGGGGTCTCTATCCTGGTCCCCCAGGCTGCAGTTCTGGGGGCTGCGCAACTGGCACAAAGGGAAAGGCTTGGAGGTGAGGGTCCGGATGGCCGTGTACTGGATTGCGATGGAAGTGAAGGCCAATAGAATAACGGTCTTCCAGGAACACTGCATGGCGGACCACTTCATTCAGACACAGCGGCCCCTGCGAGGTCCTCCCTGTGAATAAAGAATATCCGATTAGTCTTAGCGATTTTATGGTGTTACAGATCGATGAATAACTTAAGCAGCTGCCGTTAATACAGCACAGAAACTCCTGAGCATTAGCCCTAGCTTAGCCTACGTCAGGGCCGACACCTACGACGTGTTCTTCTTTCATTCAGAAAAGAAGAACACGTCATAGGTGTTAGGGTTAAACCCTAACCCTAAGCCTTGCATTCATTTGGGGGACCAGAGGGTCCATAATATCATCGGGGGTAGTAAATATGTTTAAAGAAGAAACGCTTCAGACCTCAGTAAACATACGTACACATAAAATACATACATATATTTTAAATTTTAGAAAATATATCAAAAAATGTTTTAAACATACACATGTTTTTTACATATATATATATATATATATATATATATATATATATATATATATATATATATATATATATATATATATATATATATATCAATATACAAAATATATTTATATGTACATATAAAATATATTTATATATGTATACATATATATATATATATATATATATATATGTGCATATAAAAAAACATATATAAAAAATATTAAGAAAGAAAATATGTGAATATATTTATTTGATATATATATTTATATATTTATATATATATATATATAAATATATATATATATGCATGACAGAACTGTTATTGTGGAACGTGGTTTTAATGTTATGGCTGATATGCACCTTCTTTTTGCTCATTATGCCTGATTACAAAATGTAATCACGCAGTAATAGTTTGCACGCAAAATTGAATATCACATTTCTTCGCATTCACGGGTCATTAATGATGGCCATTATTTTTTCTCAGCACACGACAAACTTTAAAAATAGCTTTGAGGAGAATATTAACAATTTCATTGAAGCGTCAACAACGCATGAAAACATGATGTTAATTATTAGGGACCTTGTTTGGCCTTATAGGAGAGTCTAGAGCGCCCCCTAGAATCAAAGGATCCTATCAAACGAGTAAAATGAGACGCAAATAATGTCTTTCATGTCTTTAATAGCCATGACCTTTAATTCAAATTATTGCTATTACACAAACAATCTAACCTTTTACTCAAGAGAAGAAAAAACATCAAATTCTTCACATAAATTAGTGTCGGCTATCCTGGCTAAACGGAAAATTACTGATGTTGGCTTCGAATAGAGATTGCGATTATTTCCATGATCTTACCGTTCCGCTTACGTCATGTCGCACTTTGTTGTGGACATGGAAACAAATAAAGCTCCATTCGTTGTCTGTTTGCAACACTGACGCCGAAGGGCAAACACCCACAGCTCTACTTGCACTAGAGCGGAGCCGAGTCCGGGAGACTACTGACTGAGCCCGGCCCGAACCCAAACATCTTCTGTTTCATGTCCGACCGTGTCCAACACATCTGAATTACTGGGTTTTATTGTTACCGTGGTTACCGCCCGTCTGTAAACGACTGTTAAAGTGTCTGTTTTTGGCTCAATGCCCTCACAGCCGGTGTTTAAACTCATCACACACAAACATTACACACTGTCATCTGCAGTTCTAAATACACTTGAACCCATGTCTTACTGACCCAAACCCGCTTGCCCGTCGGGGGTCCGACTAGACCGGCTGGGTTTAGGCCGAGTATCCACACTCTGTAGCGCACCGCCACCATATCGAAGAGTGGTGTAAGAGTGTGAGGGATTTTTTTTTTCTAAATTTTTTTCTTTAATTTTTAATTTATTTTTTTCTCAATAAAACAAAAAAACCATAAATAATAATAAAACAAAGGTGGAAGAGATTAGTAGCCGCTGTGAAACAATAGAGAAATAAATTGTTAGAAAAGAAAAAAAGGACACAAAGTGGGAGTTAAGGAGAGATGAAGGAACATCCTTCCTCTTTCTGCCTTAGCGCTTAGCTTTGGCAAGCTAGAGCTCATTTTAGCATTTAGCAACTCTCATAATCCCCAACGGTAAAGATACAAAACACCATGTCCAGACGTCGCTCCTCGTAACATAAGCTGCAGCTAAGCTAGCTGGGGTTAGCTACAGCTCTCGTTATGAATTAAAATGTTCGAGCATCGCTTTACTTCAATCATTTAATCATTTAATATTATGCTCCGCCCCCTTTTGCCACAATAACAGCTGAGTCTCCTTCTGTAGTCTGTGAGGAGGTCTGAGGACACATGGAGAAGATCTGAGACCATTCCTCCATACAGAACCTCTCCACCTCCTTCAGGTTCTGAGGTCCACGCTGGTGGACTCTCCTCTGCAGCACATCCCTCAGATGTTCTGGTGGGTTTGGGTCAGGTGACTGGGATGGTCATGGCAGAACCTTTATTCTGTGACCTCTGAACCCTTCTTGGGTTGATGTTGAGGTGATCTTCAGATCATTGTCCTGCTGGAAGGTCCAACCACGACCCACTTTAAGGTTCCTGACAGGCTATTAGGTCTTCATCCAGTATCTGCTGGTGTTTGATGGAGTCCATGGAACCATGTCTTTAACAAGATGTCCAGAACCTTTGGAAGAAAAACAGCCCCACAGCACCAGAGATCCACCACCAGACTTCACAGTGGGTATGAGGGGCTTTTCTCCATGTCTTTCTTTCTTGTTACGCCACACCCATCTTAGATGTTTGTTGCCTAAAAGCTCTACTTTGGTCTCATCTGACCTCTGACCTTGTTCCAGTGAAAGTCCCAGTGGTGTTTGTCTAACTGTAGCAGCGTTAGAACCTCAGAGTTCCTGCTCACACAGGTGAAGATACAAATATAAAATATGAAGATAATTGTGGCAAAGGGTGTTTTTTTTAGGGAAACTTTTTTTTTAAATTGTTTTACTTGAATAAAAGTTTACATTTCTGTGAGTAATTTGAATTAAATATCATGGGGATAAGCAATAAATACACTTTTTTTTTTATCTCAATCAAAAAGGGGCAGCAATAATTCCCGGGGGTCGTTTATATTTAGTAACTACTAGGGACAAAAAAAACGTCACCAGGTTTAAATACAAGATCAACTTCGGTAAAGGACTAATTACACGCCAACGCCTCTGCAGCTGATTGGAAGACCTTGTTTGAGCTGACAGGAGGGTGAACGCTCATGTTCTACATAACGCATGGAGGAAATAAATCTTTGCCTGCCCAGAAATGAGCAGAACAACCCTTTAGAACCTGAGGTCACGCTGGTCAGAACCAGAACCGTTTACATAACACATCTAATAATGTTCAACATGTGCTAGCTCTTCTTTTCAGCGCGACATCACCTCCACGTAACCGTCTTCTCTTTAGAAGAAGAGGAAGAGGCTAAAGAAACAAACACAGGTAGGGATTGTGGCGGGCGTCACGCCGGTTATTTTAAAACGACGTGCATTGCTCCTTTATAACACTTTTCATGCGTTCATGAACATTCTATTTCACGCAGAGGGGAAATGATGCGGCGACATCAGAAGATGGATGGTTGGTCAAAAGGCCCCAAATCGGCCTATGATGTATTGTCCTAGCAAGAATATCAGACAATCGTCAGCCATAACATTAGGACCACATGACTCATATTGTGTCAGCCCCCTTTTTTGCTGCAATGCACTGTGTTCCATCACTTTCCTATCAGACCCAGCTGGAAGTTCTTCTGCACATTGTGATCCATGGGCACCCATGATCCTGTCCCAGTTCACCAGAGGTCCCTCTTTAGATCACTCTTATAGGTGAGAAGTCGCTGTCAAAGTGGTTGATTACATTAAACCTGCTGGTTCTTCCTGCTTCCAAAACCTCACCTTTGAAGACTGAATGTTAATTTTCTGTCAAATAGATCCTCCCACCTACAGGTGTCATTTTAACAACATAACACATGTCGTTATAATGATGGTTTTATGGAATCCTCACTTTTGCCGCCGTCGCCGCCGCAGATCCTTGGTGTTAACGCCATAACTCAAAAGCTGCTTCATGGATCATTTTCGGATTTTATACCCTCATAGTCCTCAGAGAGAGGAAGAACTGGATTTTTTGGGAAAGTTTGACACTATATTTCTGATGGGAAGGAGCGCTTAATCTCCAAAAGATTTAGGGTTATAATCCCCCCAACAATGTACAGGAGGTGATCTATCTTCTATCAAAAGTTCAGGTTGAACTCACGAGGAGGAGCCTTTTTATTGATGATAAATGATGATGATGATGATGATGATGAGATGCATCGCGCATGAATTATAATCTACTGTATTAACTCACATTTTACTAATTTTCTCAGAGTTTTTAAAGAAAAACAAAGTTTTACCTGCGTAACTTTCAATTTGGAGGGTCCAATCAGGGCGATTATCTTGTACGATGCAGGGGATTTGGGGCTTTTCAGGGATATACCCGTGCTGCTGACTGCTGGTTCTTGACTTCGCACTTGTAAGAGGTTATAATGTTATGGCTGTTCAGTGTGTGCTGGATCCGTGTCGCAGGGATCTCTCAGGCTTCGGATCTCAGAAGTGATGCGCGAGACTCGCGGGGTCCAGAGAGAAAAGATGGATGAGGGCAAATCTCTTCTGACTCCCCCAAACATCTAGAGGAACATTTAGCCTCCCTAACTATTTCAGAACATGAGGTTGAAAACATTTTTTTTAAATATGCAAATTCCCTCCCTCTGAAGAATGAGGAGAAAGTGAGACTTTGTTGCTGCTTAATGCGCAAATGTTCAAACCGCCAACAGAGGCGGTCCACTCTTCTTTATATGCGTGGAAAAACATGAAGATAATCACCTGAAATACTAAATAATCACTTCCGTTCGGCAACTTAGAGGCTTCGGGCTGAAAGAGGGCATCGCTGTTTTCTCCTCATGTACATTTACAATGAAGGAGCCCACTCTGCTGCAGCAGGAGAGGGTCTCCGTGCAGACACCCCCGCCGTCTGACCGCCGACAAAAATAATCCCCGCCATCAAGTGTTAGGAGAATCAAATAAAGCTCCTTTGAAGCATCCGGTTTTTACTGAAGCGGAATAAAAATTCACCTTATTAGTAGTCTCATGGCGCGCTGCGCCTCCAGAACCTCCGCGGCGGACCGGATCCTTTGCGCGCTCCTGGGATGAACGCGCCCGCGTGTCAGAACCGTGTTTTCCATAGAACGGCGTTAAGTTGATGGTCCGGACACGAAGAGGTGAGAAAGAGGAGCAGAGAGGAGGAACGATGAGGAGGACGCGTGAGAATAACGGAGGCCGGCGGAGAGAGAGTGAGAGGAGGAAAGGGAGGCGCAGCTCCCTTAAATGATGCGCAGAGGCTGAGAACGTGTGAGGTACACAAGGAGCGACTGTCTGGACCACCCAGACCCCTCCCCCTCCTCTCCACCTGTCTCTCCCTCCCTCTCTCTCTCACACTCACAAACACACACCATCATCATCATCCTCAGTCACCAGCATTTTGCCTGCCACATCACACACAACCCCCTCCCATCACACACACATACACACACACACACACACACACATACACGACCCCCTCCCATCACACACACATACACACACACACACACACACACACACACACACACACACAACCCCCTCCCATCACACACACATACACACACACACACACACACACACACACACACACACACACACACACACACACTCACTCACACTCACGCCCACACAAAACCCCCTCCCATCACACAAAAAACACACACACACGCCCACACGCACGCACTCACACACTCGCCCATACACACAAAACATCCTCCATCACACACACACACACACACCAACACACAAACACACCCACACCCACACGCACACACCCACACACACACACACACACACAAAAAACATCCTCCATCACACACACACACACACACACACCAACACACAAACACACCCACACCCACACGCACAACCCACACACACACACACACACACAAAAAACATCCTCCATCACACACACACACACAACCCCCTCCCATCACTCCCATCACTCACTCACACACACACACACACACAAAACCTCCTCCATCACACACACACACATGTGTAATAACATGTAGTAACATGTGCGGTTGGTAGGTTTTAATAAAGGTCTTCTCTGCTGACTAGATCCTAAAACAACAGCAGCGGTTGATCCCTGGAAAGACCCCAATCCCCTGCCTTGTACAAGCCATCCCTCTGATTGAACTCCTCTCAAACACTCCATATTAACTCAACCTAACTGTTTCTATGAAGTCATCAGTCTGCTCTAGGATCAGATCCCACAGTGACTCAATGATGAATTGAAATACAGTTAACTAGTTTTCTGAGTTCAGAGATAGAACCAGACAGATTTCCTGGAGTGGATTCACAGGAACAAATCCTGAAACGGTTGGACTGATGGTTTGGAAGTTAAGGTAAAAAACAGATTTTACCTCTCAACCTCGGGGTAAAATCTCATGTTCATCAGTCCATTGGTTTGTTTGTTTTTCCCCAAATCCTGCTCACAAACGAACAGACAACCAAAGAAACAAACAAACAATAATAATTCTCTCTATATTCTTGCTCCGTTAACAGAAAACAGAAACTGGATGGTAAGAGTTAAATACATGATGTAAACATGTTTATCTCGCTAACATGACATCATATCAGAAAAGAAAAGTTACATTTTTTACCCATTCTCTCTGCAGCGGAGGATAAGTATGTCGACATAATAATTAAAAAGCTGCATCATTAGCCCCAGAACTTTTGAACTCAATCGAGTGTCACACTGGAAACTGACTTAATTACACACTGAGCTGCCTGATTAGCATACGGCGGCTTACATGTCCGACATATTCTCAGTCAAGTCACATTTATGTCTGTAAATACCAAATACCATCGTGCCCATTTTTTAATAAAAGTTGTTGGGAGGTTTTTTTTCCTCCCCGACTGTTTATTGTTTATTTTGGTGTAACAGACGTTTGTATTTCCATCCTTTTGGAAAAAAAGTCAACGGAAAAATTCTATTTTTTTCCGAAAAAGTCCTATCTCAACAAGTCCTATCTCATTCAAAGTCCTATTCAGGGACTTTGAATAGGACTTTCTCAACAGCCAATAGTCCCTTCGACCTGTGGGGCCACCCTCAGGGCTCCAGCCTTGGCCCCTTACTCTTTATGCTGTCATATTTTTAAATGGTTCAGTCAAGCGCCACTCATTTTTCAATCGGGAGTAAGGACTCAAAATGTGCTCAACCAGAGACATTAGAGGGTTAAGGAAGGATCAAACGGACTTTATCTGGTCTTCATAGCGCTAGAACCCACATCGGCAGCCCTGGGAAGACCATTTTCACACTCCATACAGGATCCGGAAAATGACAAAATGCGTTTTGTTGGGTTTTCCCGGTCTGCTGGAGGTATTCCCGACAAAAAGACAACCGATGAAACGGTGATGGCTTCATGGACACCAACACGCCGCTGCCTAGATAAGGCATTCATATATTCACTGTTCACACGTAAATATCACACCCAGCATCCGCGGGATCTCACGCTGTACTTGTATACGGTCTTATATTTGGCCTTTCATAGGCGTTCAATGGACCTCCTCGGGTTTTGTCTTAACCTCGTGGATGAAAAGAGCCTGAACGCCTCTGAAGCAGTGCCACAGAGAGGAGAAGCCAAGGAGCATTTATGTCGCCGATTCCATGGCTGTCTCCAAACCTATTGATGTCAAGGGACCCAGCTGGTGGAGGGTTTGTGGAGGGAGACTCTACCGGCCTGAATCTGAATCTGGGCATCTGCAGCCGTCTGATAGCATCTCAGCACAGTTTCACGTACGGCTATTCTTGTCCCGCATGTTATGAAAGGAGTTGTAACACTAGAGTAAAACGCCAGGCTGAAAAAGTGTGTGTGAGTGTGTGTGTGTGTGTGTGTGTGTGTGTGTGTGTGTGTGTGTGTGTGTGTATGTGTGAGTGTGTGTGAGTGTGTGTAAGTGTGTGTGTGTGTGTGTGTGTGTGTGTGTGTGTGTATGTGTGAGTGTTTGTGAGTGTGTGTAAGTGTGTGTGTGTGTGTGTGTGTGTGTGGTTCGTTTCTCTCTTCATCATATCTACTCCAGTGAATAATTTCCAACTTCAAACACTAGAATTTGAAGGACGGCATATTCGTATTTATATATTTGTAAAAAGACAAAACTGAGGTTGAGGTCAGCTGAAGAATATAAAAACAAGAATGAGAGGACTGATGACTCAGCAGGAGTTGGAAGAAATAGTCCATGCATTGATCTTCAGTCGACTTGACTACTGTAATGGCGTCGTTACTGGTCTCTCTGAGAAACGGATCAGAACGCTGCTGCTAGAGTCCGGACTAAGATAGAGAAAGTGGATCATATGAGTCCAGTTCTGAGGAGCCAGGCAAATGGGAAATCAATCTCCCGGTAATTATCTGACAAAAGTTAATTCTTTTTATTCAACATATGATTTTATTCCATTTTCAACATCCTTGCTGTGACTGGGAAGGGTGTGCAGCAGTTTAGGTCGATTAAGTATAGAGATGGACGGAGTGTTTCGAAGAACACGTTAAAGAAAGTTCTGGACGAGGGAAAGAGAACAGCTTTGAAGAGGATGAAGAACCAAAAGGTGGTTGGAACTGATGACATACTGGTGGAGGTAGGTGGAGGTGACAGTGGAGCTTTTAACTAGATTGTTCAACATGATCGTGGAGAGTGAGAGGAGGCCTGAAGAAAAGAGGAAAAGGGTTCTGGTTGTGATTTTCAAGAAGGTGAAGATAAGAGGAGACAATCGGTTTGGTTTCATGCTGAAGAAGAGAACTACAAATGAGATGTTTGCTCTGATAGTGCTGACGGAGAAGTCGAGAGAAGGTCAGATGGAGCTCCGTTGTGTCTTTGTGGATTTAGAGGAAGAGTAGGACAGAGTGGCGAGGGAAGAATTTTGGGATTGCATGAGAAGGTCTGGAGTGACAGGAAGTATGTTAGAGTGGTCAGGATGTGTATGAGAGCAGCATGACAGCAGTATGGTGAGGATGAAGGAGTGATGGATGGCTTGAAGATGGAGGTGGGACTGCTCCAAGGACCAGCTCTGGGCCCCTTCTGGTTTGCTACAAGAGAGGAGTGTGAGGAGTTATCTGTGACAGAAGAGCAGCAGCAGGAGTGAAGGGAATGGTTTTCAAGATGGAGGTGAGGGCAGTTCTGCTGGATGTTTAGAGACGGTGGTTCTGAGCAGAAGACAGGAGGCAGAGCTGAAGATGTTCAGATGTTCTCTGGGAGTGAGGAGGAAGGACAGGATTAGAAAGGAGACATCAGAGGGACAGTCCAGGTTAGACGTCCTGGAGACAAAGTCAGAGAGGACAGATTGAGATGGTTCTGACCCGTGAAGAGGAGGGATGTGATGACAGTAGATGGAACAAACACTCCTGTATGTTACAGGTTTATATCATCACAGATATAAGGATCCCAGCAGACGGCACCAGGATGATGTTCTCAGCCGGTTCTCAGGGAACACATCCGTTAATGGAGCTGGATGTAATGGAATTACAAAATGACATTCCTGGCTAGTGAGGAAGAAACCTCATCCATAAATACATAAGATTAATTATCTCTCTGTTCCTGCCTCTCCTGGTCCAGCAAACTCCATCTCATCAGGTTCTCCGTAGTAACACTGTCAAAATAACAACATATTACCTTAAATCAAACAATGGATTCATGGACAAGTGGAACCAGCGTTCTCAGAAACTTGGTCTCAAATGCAGAGATCATTGTTGAATGGATGGCTGTAGAGTTGGTTGGTTAATTATTTTAATGATTGGGTGGTTGGCTGGCTTACTTGTTTGATGGATGGCTAAATGTATAGATTGTTGTGCGGATGGATGGATGGTTGGTTAACCGGTTGGTTGGTTGGTTGGTTGGATAGATAGTTTGGCCATCTGGTTGATCGGCTAGCTTGTTTATGCATTGGATGGTTGGCTTGTTGGTGGGTTGGCTGAATGGGTTATTACATGGTTGGCTATCTTGGCGCTTGTTGGTTTGATAGTTGTTGGTTGACTCGTTGGATAGTTTCTTTCATGAATAGAACGGTTGGTTGGTTAACTCTTTTAAAGCTTGGCTTATTGGTCTGCCGATGAACTGTTTTTTATTTCATTTGATAGTTTCCGGTTTGGATGGATGGTTGATGGATGGATGATCCGTTCCACACCGACTTAAACTGCCTCTGATGCAAAATATAAGGAATGTACTGAAGTAACAAACTTGTCTTGAAAATCAAAGGACCCCAAAGTTCTGAAGCAAAAAAGAAATATATAGACATATCCTGAGACGTCTCAGTAATTACTATAAACAATTATGAGTTTGTCCTTTTCATCACACACTGATCAGACTCAGCCTCTCTCCGTCTGTCACAGCTCACCTCTAACAGGTTAAATAAATATCACCTGCCGTGTCTTCTGACTCAATAAGAGCAAAAGTAACAAATGGAATGCGTAAGCAGCGTTTCACCGCCGTTTCTTTTTACTGCTGGTCCTTTTTAAACGTTATTGACTCGGGACAAGGATCGGTTAAAGACACACCTTCAAGAAAGAGAGAGCTTTTCTGCTTCACTGCGCTGACATGCCGAGTCCAGTCAGGCTAACTCATGTGGAAGAGTTAGATTAGATCTGAACAGGACACTGTGTCCACACGGAGGATGGCGAGGAGACTTTCTGCCCTGATGGGAATACTGAGGTGTGAAACGACAAACATGCTCCACGCCTGGTAAACCCATGAAAAGTTAAAGCTGCCATGTTTGTCTGGACAAAAACAATAAAACAATAAAACAATTAAACAGTAGGATTGAGAGCGTTAACGGCCGACTGTGCAGTTCCCTTCAGTCCCTACCGAAGAACTCTTCAGCATCGCTCTTCGTCTTCTTGCTCAGCGCAGCACCTGACCTTCTGTCGGGGCTCGCTGGGCTTCGTTGTGCCGATGGGATGAAAGAAAATAGTTTTTTTCCCCGAGCGTTTGTTATTCACCACCAGTAAGAAAAAAAGAAGAAAAAGAAAAGCCCCAATTTGCAATAACCCCCCCCCCTGCACTGAATATGTAAGTGACCCGCCAGAAATCTCCTGACTGGATGATAAAATCCAGACTGCTTGTGATTCCAACAAGACGTGGTTCCCTCAGGAGGAGGTTTATGTGGTGTGAACCCCCGCGGAGCTCCAGCTGTCATTCTGCGGCGCCGCCTCCTTTGTCAGAGGTCTCCTTAATCAAACAGGTACCATATATTCCATCTTCCGGCGCCGCATCCATATGTATGAGCTCCCGGATCTCAGCGTGGTCGAAATAACAGCGTGACATTGGGAGCGAGCGAACGGCGGCGGTACGCAGAGAGAAACACGCGTGAGATTTAAAAACGCCTCGATGCGTCTGCTAGAAACGGGAAAGTGGAGATGAGAGCACCTTGTTCAGTTCTGATCCATGATTCATGAGAAAATATGAATAATTAATCATGTTCAAGCTTTAATGCTTTTAATGAATGAATCATTCCTGCTGATGAATCGGGTTCTGATGATCGGATGGATTTTCATGTATTTATGAGTGACAGGAGTTCACGTCCCCCCCCCACAGAAAGCAGGCTCGGTGGAAACTCTGAGTTTGTTAATCCTGAGAAGAGGGAAGCACTGAGTTTGTTTAAGCCTGAGATAAGGGTGATTTCACGTTTGTTAATTTTGAGATAATGGTAACTCTGATTTTGATAATCCTGAATTGAGTGAAACTCTGAATCTGTTTAGCCTGACACTAGGGAAAATCTGAGTTTGTTCAGCCTGAGATAAGCCGGAGTTTTTTTTAGCCTGAGATAAGGGTTACTCTGATATAGTCAACCCTGTGATTTGGGAAAATCTGAGTTTGTTTAGCCTGAGATGAGGGCAATTCCAGAAAGCAAGTTAAGTTACCTAATCAGCCAACTCGCAGGTTTTCTTCAACAAAGCATGACTTTGTTCGTGACTCCTCCTCCTTTTCAGGTCTTGAAAAGGAGGACATGCTAACACTCATAACACTCATGGATACATTAACAGCATGTTTTTCTCCTGCTCTGACGAGGCTGCGTTTCTCTTTTCTTTCTAAGTATCTGCTGGTGATTGATCAAAACTTCCTGCTCAGATGGCGTGACACATGGCGACCGTAGCGTTTCACTTGTTGAATCACAGTATCAGAGCTCCGTTGATGAAGACTTTGATCCATCCTCCTCCACCAGATTAACTCCGAGTTAAAAAAGTCTGAGTTGATTGAACCGACTCAGATCCGCAGTTCTGGCACAGAAAACCTCATTGTTGAGGACCATCCTGAAGACAGAAATACTGAATCCAGAATAACTGGGTGGTGCTTGTGGTGCCCCCTGCCACCGCTGTCCTGTGAAGACCTCCACCTTCTGCAAGCAGCTGAAACACAACTCAATAATTCTTATGCCATGTAAAACCTGGCTGCCGACCGCAGATTAGCAGAGTTTCAAATGAGTCCGCCGCTTCTTTATCCTCATCCTGTGGCCTCAATCACTTCTGTGTGGGTTTTCTAGCTGGACCAGCAGCTCAGTGGAAGCAGCCAGTAAACCGGCGTCGCACTAAACCTTTCATTAAAAACTGCAGAATGCTAACGTGGATAAATATATTTCAATCAATCAATCAATCAATCAATCTTTATTTATATAGCGCCCATTCACAACAACAGTTGCCTCAAGGTGCTTCAATTCTAAAGGAATTTGTTTTATCCTACAGAGTATGACTAGCTACTACCAAGTTTCAAAATTGGCCGACAGTTAGCTGAAACCGGTTTAGTGTAAAAAAAACTCCCCTTACAGAGAAAAATATAACGTATCAGAGTGAAATACAGGATAGATCTCTAGAAATTCCATTCATATTCATCACATTTAGGACTAACTGTTTGAGAGATTATGGGCCCAACACTTTTGAAGTTCCCCCTAGTGAGTACAACAGGAACTATTAGAGTAAAACACAATGTGTACAACATAGATCTCCTTGAGACCAACACTTTGCAACAAAGTTGGACCAAATCGTCACGAAATTGTGGCCTGACAATTTCAGAGATAAAGCTCCCCCTAGTGTCAGGAATGTACAACTGACCTTTCCCAAAATTGACCCAGTTCTTCCTCACACTAAGGTCTATGTGTTTATAAAACTAGAGGATGATGCATGAAATCAATTTAGAGTTATGGCTTCAACAGGAAGGATCTGCGGCGGCCGATAATGAAACTAGTAATAATAATAATAATTGATGAGATAACTTTGTGGACAGATTAGCTTGTTTCAGGGTTTCTGTCCATCGCAGGATGGAAAGAAACCGACATGTAATGTTCTTCTGGGACGACTCATTTATGCGTGACAGACACCTTAAACGCTACAATAGAGAAACGGACCTTATCTAGAACAACTAAAGGCGAAACGCGAAATCCTTCCAGTTAAATGATTTCTTCCCTCTGGGACACCCATCAAATCCAAATGGTTTTGTCTTATACACTGGCAGAATAGGAGATTACAAGTAATTATGGAGATAAGGGAAATTCAAAAGGGCTCGGTTCTCATTGACCCGCCTGATGCAGCGGACTGGAATCTGGTTCCCCCCAAAGCCCGGTTTGAGAGAGGCAGATATAAATCGTCCGGATCTGTTCTAGCTTTAAATCTGTAATTATTTTTACACCTCAGCGTCTCGGCTTTTTGCAGAATTCCCCCCAAAAAACAACAAAAAAAGGTAAAATGCCAAATCCTTGAGAATTGGATTAGAACGTAAAAGCTCAGAAGACACTTCTCTTATTTTACTGCCCGATAAAACCCACGAACTCAACCGGATACAGACGGTAAGACTAACATATGACTGCTTTATCATTTTCCCCCAAACACGCCAGCATGTATTTAATTGTTCCGGCAATTATTCCGAGCCTTCAAGGAAATTGCATAAAAGGGCGTAAAGTAATTTATTATGCGTTCTTCGTCCCCTCCTTTCACGTAAGCCGGCGTTTTATCTCACTGGGATCCCGGATAAATTCTCCAGGAGGAATATATGTATATTTGAGTTTTTTTAAGATTGTACTGATTTATCCCCGAGTGGTTTCAGAAAAAAATCTCTAACGCTATCGATAGATGTGATGCTATGCTAATCAAGGCCAACATCTGTATGCAAATGTTCTCATGGGAGAACATCAAAGTACCTTAGACACCAATCAGCCCTAGGATTACAACCGCTGACAGGTGAAATCAGAACATTGATTATCTGGTTGCAGTGGCAGCTGTGGATTTTTTAGGCGGTAAATGAAATTGTGTTGGAAGCAGGAAGAGTGGGAAACGGTACCTGGGGGACGCTGCAGCTTATAAGAATAAAGACACAAACCAGAAGACCCAAATTATTTATACTTAAAGTCTTTCCATACAAACAGGAACATTTAGGTTCCAGGTTTACGAGCCGATACAAAGGAAAAACCCGGATCCAGAAACCTCCAGCCTCTCCTGGACTGACTGGAGGTCCGAGGAGAGGAATCTGTGTGAAGATTGTGGGCGGAGCCAAGGCGTACGGATCACACTGGAACTAAACAGAACCGACGTCTGATAGCCGACACCAGGTTTGTGTTTGTCTCCGCTTTGCACATATATCGCCAACCCCTCCCCCAAACTCCCATGAACCCCCGGTTCACTGAATAGCAGGATGAGGAATGAAAGGGGACGAGGTCTTCAGGGGGAGTTAAAGAAAGAAAAAAAGAGGGAGGGCTTGTAGAGAGACATTAAATCCCAGACGCGACTGCGTTTTATCCAATCCTCTCCCAGAGCCGGCTAACCTCTCATCCGGACCACCTCCCCCTTTAAGCTTCAACGCCCCTCCATCCCCCTACCCCCACAGCATTTGCTGTCCTCTACCCCTCCTCCCTCTGGGAAATCCTTTCAGCAGCGAGGAAGTTCCGCGGCGGCGACTCAAAGTGTATCATTTACCCGAGCCGAGAGCTCGCACCCACAAGATTGGGCCTACTGGGCCTTTATGGTTCTTCTGGGCTCAATGTCAGGGTCTTCACCGCTTCCACCTGTCGCTGGTGCCTCGTCGGAGCCTCGCAGCGTCTGAAAGGAGATTCTTCAAGGTCTGCAAGTGGTGGAAGAAAAACTCATGAACCCATGTGTGTTCAGAATCATCCGGGTTTGAATGCAGGTCCAGTCAAATAAAAAGAATGTTTTACACAGCTGATCAAATTATTTCTATGATGTCATCAGTCTGTTCTAGGATCAGATCCCAGAGTGCCTCAACCTAACTGTTTCTATGATGTCATCAGTCTGTTCTAGGATCAGATCCCAGAGTGACTCAACCTAACTGTTTCTATGATGTCATCAGTCTGTTCTAGGATCAGATCCCATAGTGACCCAACCTGACTGTTTCTATGATGTCATCAGTCGGTTCTAGGATCAGATCCCAGAGTGACTCAACCTAACTGTTTCTATGATGTCATCAGTCTGTTCTAGGATCAGATCCCAGAGTGACTCAACCTAACTGTTTTTCTATGATGTCATCAGTCTGTTCTAGGGTCAGATCCCAGAGTGACCAAACCTAACGGTTTCAGACTTTCCCCATTAAAAAATATGTTCTCCATGTACAGGAAACTACAGTAAATTACTGTTAAAACTTACTGATCCAATGTCAACCTGTTTACAGTTACATTGTTAATTACAGGAAATTACAACTTTTAATTCCACTTAAATGTCAAAATTGTCGTTAGAGAATACTGTAAAACAAACATGAACAGTAAGAGACTCAGAATAAGTGTAAAACACGGGATTTTACTGTGAAAATACAAATGAAAAATAACCTTATTTCAATACTTTGAAAGTATTATTCTGTATAAATGAATGGTATGAAAACCAAAACAACCAACTTTAACCATTTTGCAACGGCATCCCATAATTTCAACAGAGCGATGATGCTAAAAATACAGTATATTTTTGGGAAGTGATGAATAATTCATTTTTTTACTATTATTTCATGTGATATGTAAGTATAAATAAGTTTACATTATATCTGTTTTTAGGTTTTTTTTCACATGGTCAGCGTATTTTTTTTACGGTAAAATTCAGATTACCACACCCGTCAGTAAATTACACATATTTTTTTACAGCGCAGCAGAGGACACTGTCCTGAACGTTGTTGGACTTCTTCTGTATGTGACCCGGAGGTGGGCCCTCAGACGCCGCAGACAGCATGTCACATCCCATCATGACAGCATGTTGATTTTAGAGGGAGGTCAGGGTCCATCACACAAACATGGAGCCACTGTTTCTCCGTCTGCCCCACAGGAGGGTCTTTCCGAGCCATGCGGACCCAGTGAGACCTCCTACTGAACCATGTCAGTAATCTGTAGCTTCTGTCGCTCAACCTGGGCTGGTTGTTTCCTTTTAAGGGCTTTCTGCATCGTTCATCGTCCCTTTTACCCGAGGACGCCACATAATTAGGTCAAAAATAAAGTTAATGCATCTTCTCTCCCGTTATATCTCCAAAAAGTTAAGGATGTTATGGATTCCACCGCCGAACTTTCATATTAATGTGGTAACTGAAAAACTATTACATGGGTCATTTGCAAACTTTATATCCACATAGAGCTTACTGTGAGGAAGAACTGGTTTCATTTTGGGAAAGGTCGGTCACATATATCCCACTCCCCTCATAAACTCTTTCTCTTTTATTCTAAAGATCTGCTTTTGAACGCATGAAAACTTCCAGCCTCTAATGGCGTGAATCATGGCCACCATAGCGTCTCACTGGTTACCATGGCAACCATAGCGTCTCACTGGTTACCATGGCAACCACAGCGTCTCGTTGGTTACAATGGCAACCATAGCATCTCATTGGTTGCCATGGCGACCACAGCATCTCATTGGTTGCCATGGCGACCACGGTGTGTCATTGGTTGCCATCTGAGCTCCATTGATGATTGATTTTGATCGCCGTTAACTCAGAGTTCACAAACTCAGAGTTGATTGAACCGGCTCTGATCAGCAGTTCTGGAACCCAATATCTGCTCAACCCAGAACTCTGAGTTACACTGGCAATTTGTCAAAACCCGCTTCATGGAATTCATCCAAAAAAGTTCTATGAATTATTATTTTTTTGAAAAATTATGGCTCCATTGAGGACGTCAAAAACGAATCCTCAAAGACTTCCATAAATCATCTTCTCTGATTGGTTCTGGACGACCCGCTCAAGGGCAAGAGTGAAGTTATGGGATTTTTATAATTTAATTGGTAAATTGTCTTTTGACGGAGATAACTGACATTCATCAAACACAGATTCACAGTGTCACATCAAAATATCCCCCCCAAAACAGAATAAAAGAACAATCAACCTGACAAGAAAAAAAAAAGTTCTGAATCTAATCTGAGGTATTTTGACGATTTATTCAGATTTTATTGACCCATTTTATAGAATTCTGAAAAAAAAAAAGGCAATAGAAAATAGTCAGCAGAGTTTCACAGAATCGTTTCCAGTGAAATGTTTCTTTTTATTCAAAAATCATCAATAACAGCCAGAAAACTTTATTTTCCCAGTTTACAGTTAAAATGATTCTGTTTTTAATAAACGATATCAACAAAAAGGATCTTTAAATAACTCTGGATCCATAGCTGGACTGATTCTTTCTACTGCAACAAGAAAACAGTAAACGTAGACCGCTGCCACTCGTACCTGTTCCTGCAGCCAGGAGCAGCTGCTCCTCAGAAAAGAGTCGGGTGTATCAAGATTTATGCTCCATCTGAGTAACTTCAAAAGCTCAAACGTTCTAATCGTCTCATTTAAATACATTTTTGCATAATAAATGAGTAATAGTTGAGATAGCGGACGTACTGAAGAAGAGGAGATGGTCCGTGTAGCTAGGCGAAGAACCTGGGACCTACCTTAAATGACAAGAACCACAAATTTTTTTTAAAAATGGATACTGGCAACTACATACGTTTGATTTCTCTGCAATTTTCCTTCGCGACCAACTTCGTGCACCTCGTTTCTCCACAGATTATTTGTAAAGAGGGTGTAAATGGATTCTCCTGAAGAGGCGATGATGACCCGATGAGTCATCGAATCCCTCGCTCTGATGTTCCGGCCTCCGCTGCCATAAAACCAACCGCGGCCCCGGTGCCAGCAGCTCACTTTAATTAGTGAATCTGACTTCATTACCTCAGAATGGTTTCACATCCGGCGAGGTTATTCTGAACGCCCGTCCTAAATCTCTCTCTCTCCCACCTCAGTGATTTTGCCGGTATGAGGCGCCGTCCCCCTCGGGTGCTAAGGTAAGCACGGTGCAAAACCGAGAGCTAATTGGATATGATCGCTGACAGCGGCTTGAACCAAAGGGTCCCTTAATGATGGAGGCGGTCTTTGGATCATATGAAGCCCCCTCACGAACAGTGAAAGGCGTTTAGAGCCGCCGACAGCCGCAGGAGCGCTGCTGAGGGACCGGGGGGCTACCGCCATGATGTGATGAAAGTGTCGCAGGGTAAAAAGGAAAGGGGAGTGTCTAAGAACAGAAAATGAAATAGAACTACGTGACTTGAAGATCCTGAACCCCAAATTTCTCCTAATGGATGATTATCACTCCTGATCCGAACGACAATGTTTCCTGACAGGCTTTTAGGTCTTCATCCAGTTTCTGCTGGTGTTTGATGGAGTCCATGGAACCACGTCTTTAACAAGAACCAGAACCTTTGGAAGAAAAACAGACCCACAGCATCAGAGATCCTCCACCAGACTTCACAGTGGGTATGAGGGGCTTTTCTGCATGGCTTTCTTTCTTGCTAGGCCACACCCATCTCAGATGTTTGTACCAAAAAGCTCTACTTTGGTCTCATCTGACCTCTGACCTTGTTCCAGGGAAAGACCCAGTGGTGTTTTGTCAAACTGTAGCAGCGTTAGCTTGTAGCAGCGTTAGCTTGTGTGTGGACGACAGCAGAGGTCTTTTTATGCTAGCCTCCCGAACAGCTGGTGTTGGTGTCGGCGCCATTTAATGGTGGTTAGGGAGACTTTCTGATACTATCGGAAATTCAAACCTCCGACCTCTCTAGCTGTAATTCTTGGAGAGTCTTCAGCCCGTGAACATAAATATGTATATATATATATATATATATACACATTTATTGTTGAAAATTTGTATCCAACTCTTATTTCTATGAATTAGAGATGGGAAACGTAACCATTCAAATCAAAGATTTATTAATTCGCAATTTATTTAGATTTTTGTAACAGAAGCTAAAATGAAATTAAAAACAAATAATAATAATAATTGTATTATTATTGTATTTTCTGACGCTCTCTGGTCGATGGCTGGCAGATATTTCTGTGGTTTTATTGCGGTCTCATTTCTTGATGGTTATAACCTGTTTTGTGAGATTAGCGGTTAATGCCTGTCGGGGATTAAAGGGTTACCTTGGTTCCATTTGGACGGAGTCGTTCCCAGTAAGAGTTCAGATCCGAGATCGAAGCGTTGAGGCTTCGCCACCAAAAACAAAAAAATGAAGCCAATCCACTCATTTCTATTATTTCCTGTTTTGTTCTTCTAAAGAGAAAACCTTCTTGACTTTAACTCTTAACTTCAAACAGGAAGCGTTCCATTCCTTTCACTCCATTTTAATAAATAATACACATCCGAATCTGGATTTTAACATCGCAATTAAAAAGAATCAGCAAGGTAATCTCCTGCTATGAGTACTCTGTGAGATTAGAGTGGATTATATTGGATTAGGTCCACTGACCTGATTTACGGACTGACTGAGTCGGACTCGTGAATCTAACCTTCGGTGGCTGGATTTGGGAGTGACGGGCGGCGAGATGCGAGCACCTGTCACGTGAATGGCGGTGGGTTTTTCCACAAATTCGAGCGGGGGCTTCCCCTTTCAGATAAATAAATAGATAAACAAATAGATAAATGGAAAAACACTTGGTCAAATCAGATTTAATCAGTAAACACATAAATTACCTCCGCCGCGCTCTGAGATTAATTAATCAACTTCCGTCTGGGAGGATCTGGGTCACAGCCAGCTAAAAAGAAGAGTTCCCAATCCTCTCCTGGCGTACAAACGTAGTACACAAGTAGAAATAGAAGAATAAATACTGTAATAATAATAATCTGTAATAGTCGATGAGTCATTTCATAATGAGGAGATCACTCAAAAAGTCTTTCATGGATCGTTGTCCAATCTAAGTGCGGGGAAGAACTGGAGTGATTTCAAGGATCGTCGGTCGGATTTCCCAGTTTATTTCCGACACTAGGGGGAGCTTCAGCTTCAAAATTGTCACGCCATCATCTCTCAACCGTTGTACAGATTTAGTCCCATTTCATGCAAATGAGGAAGTAAAAGTAAACAGAAGGAGATTTAATGTATACATATGATAATAACTAAAAAAATATTTAATGGATAGTTTTTTCAATTTCATACCCACATCTTAGTGCGAGGAAGAACTGGACCCATTTCGGGAATGGTTGGTTGTATTATTCCGACACTAGGGGGAGCTTTAGCTTCAAAAGTTTTTGGCCCATAATTTCTAAACCGTTGGTCCAATTTAGTTCAAATTTGATGCAAAGGAACAAACTTATATAAATATATATATATATATATATATATATATATATATATATATATATATATATATATGTGTGTGTGTATATATATATATATGGACTAAATCAGACTAAATCAGACCAAGATTGAGAAATGTTGGTCTGGTTTTGGAGATGAAGATCCCTCTAGTGTCATTAATATGAATCACACTCTTCCTCACACTGAAGTCTTTGGGTTACAAAATTTGAAAATGATCCATGAAATAGTTTTTGAGTCGTAGTGTGAACGTGAAGGATCTGCAGCGGACGCCGTAATGACACTTCATTTAAATCCCAGACTTTTCGGAGCTTCAACAATAAGTAGGTCAGGCTTAAGACTAATCCTGGTTTGGGCCCAAATCACCTCGTCTTGAAGGTGACGGAACCTTCATCGCCATACTTACAACCAGAACTGCGTTGACTCCTCCTGATCCTCTGGGGCTGAATCCGGGTCTTACCGGGCTCACACTACAGAAGTTTTAAAAATCCTAACCCAAATCCTGTAATCCTAATCTAACACGCAAACATCCTCCCCGTCTGAAAGTCTCGCAGCGTCTCGCACAAACACACGCTGCAGGGTTGTAAGAAGATTGGCGTGCCTGAGGGAGCGTCGACTGCGCCGCCCGGAGATCTCTGGAGGAGCCGCCGTGGAACAAACAGAATGACTGATGGTGGCGCCGAAGACATCGGCCTACTTTACTCTGAGAAACACCAGAGGAGAGGATCGGGAACCGCAGGTTTGATATCCGTCAACAGTGAGCTAGCGCTGGAGGTTTCTCAGGGTGGGCTCCGCCGACGCCTGAGGGTCCGTGAAATGATGTAGAATAAACTGTAAAATTGTGCCTTATGGTTATAGATGAATGAAAGTGGTGGCGGGAGGGTCAGCACAGAGAACACGGACGGTCATTGAACACAACACAGTGACAAAATTGTGGCGAATGCTCCCGTTGTCGTTTCTGCGTGGTCATTGCATCATTTCCTGTCTGTGTGCGCGCTCAATAATCGACTAATAATGGTTTCATATCCTCATCCTCATTAATCAGCGTGTTCGGCAGAATCTTCGTTAAATAATCTCAATCATTCACGGGCACTTTTAGGTCCGTTAGCTTCGCAGCTAGCAACGGCTCCTCCCTCTTTCAGTTTCTCCCACCTGGACCACATCATGCTAACGAGGAAACACCATCCCCGGCTTCTACCGGCGTTGCTGTTTCCTACAAAACGGAGACGTTGATCAAATCTCTTTAATCAGCGGTCGTCACTTCCCCCGTGTGTTTGGCGCTAAAGAGAAAACATGCTGCTCTGAGTCACTCCACGTTAACGCAAAACCTTAATCTGAATAATATCCTGTAGTGTGATTATTTCCCGTCGTTTGGAGCTTTGAGATTACAGAAGAGATAATCTGGGAATATTCCCCGATGCAGGTCATACAACAGGACTTCCAAATCATTGAGGATATTTAAAGGCCGCTAGTCTGGGCCCAGTTTGACTTTCCCCTCATTCTCCCTCCCGCCTGTCAATCACTCAACTATTGAAGCAGTGATGCTGCGAGTCTCCATGTTTGTTTGAACTCAGCAAACTGTATTCTTTGGATTAACTTCATTAAATCATATTGAGTATTTCCTCGGGATTATTTGGGTTTCTTTCAGCAGTAAGCGGTTCTGCTGGGCCGACATAATTACGTTTGGGTCATGTGACCTCCCGTAAGTGGGGGAAATGTGGGTAATGAGCATTGAGACGAATATCATCGTCATACAAACACGCCTTGAAATGATTGGATTGGAAGAAAATCAAATGTCAGCATTGAAATATTCTTAGGGGGAAAAACAAATTAAGGTTTTGAGAATTCATGAAATCGAATTTTAATGTCACCAAAACATTCTTGGTCCAGAACCAGTCAGTCGAACAACTTTAAAATACTAGAGCAAAAGAGGGACTGCGAGGATTAGTGGAGACTAAATACGTTTGCTCAGTCCTCTCTTCCTGCCCCCCCCCACCCACCAACAGACATGAAGACTTTTACACCCAAGAGTAAAAACTGTGGCTCAGAGGACAGAAGATCTGTGAAGACTGAGAAGTGAAGTGGAGGTAGAACAGCACACAACCTTAAATACACGGAGTAACGAGGACAACTGGGAAACAGGTGAGGGACGGGGACAGGTGTCAACAATCAACAATCATGGCGGAGACACTGGGAAACAACATTCATCCTCCTCAGCAAACCATCAGTGAAAAGAAGTCGTTGAAGAAGAGGAGGGGGCTGCACAGAGAGGCGGACCCAATCACCCAGTCACCCAATCAGGAGGCCGATGAAGGAAAGACCACCTCAGGTGGTTCATCTCAGGCTGAACTAACTCAGACTTTTCTTTGAACCCGATACCTGAGATTCCCTCCAGGTCAAGCTGCCGTCTTCATAAACATGGCCGATTTTAAAACCTCCCATCCTGCCCAATCCATGTTCTGACCCGAGAGTCCGGTCCCACCAGAACAACCCAGCATTCTTGAGTGTACCGAGTCAAAGGTCACCACAATCATTATATCGACTTTGAAGTCTGGCACATGTTAGCTGATTTGTGATAACATGGATTAAAGAAGGACTAATTAAATTGATGTAATTAGTTATTGTAAAATTCAAATAGACATTTAAATCAAATAAAATGTCCGACCTTCTTCCTGTAAGTCACTGTCAATCAAACGTTTCTCACCTGACCGCTGACTTTACATGTTTGTCACTTTATTTCTACGTTTTCTTTCCTCATGCGTGTTCCTTGGATACGTTTGTGTACATCGTGAAGTAAGACCTTCCCTCGTCTTCCTCACCGGCTGAACGGTTTCTTCCTTTTTGAGACACTTTTGAGTTGTTGGATAAGTTTCGGGTTTAGTTTGAACCCAGTTACTTCTTTTCCTTAAAATCCAGGTAAAATAAAACAGTAATATACGTAAATCCCCCCCCTGGACCACCAGGGGGATGTAACAGCTCGGCTGCTTTATGCTAATATTTAGAGGTTACAGTTAACGAGATGAGCAATTAATCCAGAATACTAATCAGGCAGTAATGAAGCGACTCAGACAGAAATAACTGCCGGCTGATCCGCGACAAACGACTCAGCTGTCAAACCCATATTGGCCCAAATTAGCGCCGCGATTTAATCTTCAACCAGGACAATCTTAATAAAGTAACGAATGACCTGAACGGCTTTAAAAGACGTGGAATTAATGTCCGTCCGCGCAAACAATGACAACATTCCAGCATGAAATGTTCTTATTTGTCGCATCACGATAACTCGCAGTGGCATGATGAGAACATGTTGTAATTCAAGGCTCTTTGTGTGTGAAGACTCCTCTCCGGACGTCACTCCCACAAACCTTGTTGTTCGTTCAACTTGCTGAATATCCAGCAAAAATCGAACCGGGTCGCGGCGGCAGCAGGCCGAGAAGGTTATTCCAGACGTACTCCTCTCCAGCCACGCTCCCCAGCTCATTACGGGTCCAGATGAGATGTACGGTACAGTCCGTCCATGGAGTTCTGGGTCCTCCAGGGTCTCGATCATCTTGATTAATTGCTGTAACTTAAAGACACGGAGCCTCATGATTTATTTATTCTTAATTATGTACTTTCACAGGAGGCTCCTCTGGAGCTCCTGAGCTTAAGCTCATCTATTGATGATTAATAAAGTCGGACTTCTCTTTTACTCGCCTGTATTTCCATGGGGATTTACCCTGTTGAATAATTGACATAGCCGGTTCCGTGAAAGGATCCGGTTCTGTTCTGTGGTGTCGTTCTTTTTATTCAGCAGGTAAAGGTTTGAGTTCTTCTGTCGCTGATGTGAGACGATTAGATGCTCCATAAAACGCCCAGATCAAAGCGTCTGACACAGAATGAATCATCAAAGAATGTTAGAAATGTAACAGAAAAATGAATCTTTTCTACTCAAAAACACAAATGGACTCAAAATTATAACCGAAACAAGATCATATCAACTTTAAATGTTTGTAGGGAAAGAGAGGATGAATGTCCATTCTACTGGGCCATCCATCCATCATCCATCCATCATCCATCCATCTCTCATACATGCATCCATCCATCCATTCATTCATCCATTCATTCATTCATCCATGCATCCATCCATCTGTCATCCATCCATCCATCCATCCATCCATCTCTCATACATGCATCCATCAATCCATTCATTCATTCATCCATTCATTCATTCATCCATGCATCCATCCATCTGTCATCCATCCATCCATCCATCCATCCATCCATCCATCCATCTCTCATACATCAATCCATTCATTCATCCATTCATTCATTCATCCATCCATCCATCCATCCATCCATTCATCCATCCATCATCCATCCATCTGTCATCCATCCATCCATTCATCCATCCATCATCCATCCATCTGTCATCCATCCATCCATCCATCCATCCATAATACATCCATTCATCAATCCATCCATGATCCTTTCATCCATCCATCCATCCATCCATCCATCCATCCATCCATCTCTCATACATCAATCCATTCATTCATCCATTCATTCATTCATTCATCCATCCATCCATCCATCCATTCATCCATCCATCATCCATCCATCTGTCATACATCAATCCATTCATTCATCCCTTCATTCATTCATCCATGCATCCATCCATCTGTCATCCATCCATCCATCCATCCATCTCTCATACATGCATCCATCAATCCATTCATTCATCCCTTCATTCATTCATCCATGCATCCATCCATCTGTCATCCATCCATCCATCCATCCATCCATCCATCTCTCATACATCAATCCATTCATTCATCCATTCATTCATTCATTCATTCATCCATCCATCCATCCATCCATTCATCCATCCATCATCCATCCATCTGTCATCCATCCATCCATCCATCCATAATCCATCCATTCATCAATCCATCCATGATCCTTCTGCCATCCATACATCCATCAATCAATTCATTCATTCCTTCATCCATCCTTTTCTTTCTTTTTCACCTGTCCGTGTTCATCATCATGAAGAAGGAGGATCAGGCCGCCTCAGAGGACCAGACACATTTTACTCACACTCTTCCAGTTGTGTGGACCGTAGTTATATATTATTCATTCATTCATATCGACCGCTTATCCTGTTCAGGGTCGCCGGGGGTTCGGAGCCTATCCCAGCTGACGTTGAGCGAGAGGCGGGGTTAAACCAGTACGAGTCGCTGGTTCATCACAGCGCCGACACGTAGAGACACACAACCACTCACACTCACACACTCGCCCACGGACGATCCAGTTCTTCCTCACACTAAAGTCTATGTGCTCATAAAATTTGAGAATAATCCATGAAATGGGTTTTTGAGTTATGGCGTTAACACAAAGGAATCAGCGGCGGATGTGACGAAGGTGACGAAGGCGACGATTCCATAAGATCTCTGACTTTATAAAAAATAAAGATAAATTAAATCATTCATTTCCACTCAGATCAATATTTAATGCTGATGACAGAAAGTGGGAACGTTTGTACTGACTCTGACTTCAACCGTGGTCACAACCTGGCTGCCTCCAAGCTCCGCCCATTAAAGGTAAGTAATCAACACCGCCAGCTCCACGGCGGAGAATCTGCTGCTCATCCATCTTCTACTTCCTGTTCTTGTGTGTGACTTCACCTCGCCTGATTTCCCTCCATGGGCAGCGTTGGTTGGACAGATACGGGGGGCCGTTGCATTATTCATACGGATTAGATGCTGCTACTCCGGAGTAATTCAGAGTCCTGCTGAAGGAAATGGAGAGAGACGGGCGAGATGTCCACCCCTCCCACGGCATCTGTCACAGCAGCCCACCGCCGAACGAGCAAACATGGAGTCTGTGTGGGACCTTATCTGTTCGCCTCTGATGAGCTGCCAAAAGTCAGGGCTGAGGGACCGCCCCCCTCCTCACCCAACCCTCCTCCTTCACCAAAGGTACCGGCTGGTTGCTGATATGAGCAACAATTTCCTGTTGGATGTTTTACCCTCCAGATTTGACTGGTAACCTTTACTAAATGAGATGTCAAAGAAATGTCTTTACCGTCTATAGAGATGATCTTTGATTCATAATATTCACCAACATGTGACCCCTGACCTTGTTCCAGTGAAGGTCCCAGTGGTGTTTGTTAAGCTGTAGCAGCGTTAGCTTGTAGCAGCGTTAGCTTGTGTGTGGACGACAGCAGAGGTTTTTTTCTTGCTACCCTCCCAAACAGCTGGTGTTGGTGTCGGCGCCATCTAATGGTGGTTAGGGAGACTTTCTGACCCAAGATTCAGCTGACCTCTGACCTCTCCAGCTGTGATCCTTGGAGAGTCTTTAGTCAGTCCAACCATCCTCCTCACAATGTGTGGGGTCAGTTTACAGACACGTCCTCTTCCAGGTTGATGTCTAACATCTCCAGTCTCTTTAAACTTCTTCATTATTGATCTAACTGTTCAAACTGACCTTTGAACTGCTGAGATGTTCTTGTCTCCTCTCTTTTAAGAAGGTAATGTTTCTTTTAATGTTCTTACTTGAGATAGAGGTTTTTTTGTTGAGGATTATTGGACCACATTTATCTGACACAGGATCCTACACATGTACTTAATCTCCAACCGTCTTGTCGTTCGCTCGCCTTCATCCTCCATCTCCTACTGACGAGGCAGAGGATTGTCGGCGCTGTGAGACATTCCACCATTATCACGCAAACACAGCTGCCCCCCCCCCGCTGTCTATTTACCACCTCCTCACTAAAATCCATCCTGCTATCGCCGCCGCCTCTCCCTCCCCCGAACCGCCAACGGGTCTATTATCGACACGCCGCACAGGATGTCAGCAGAGAAATGGCAGCGATATGGGAGAAGGTGAGGTCGACGGCACGGCGAAGGTGTAAGCCGGCGGTCGTGACTGCTGATGCATTGTGGGTCGGAGAGGACAAGCGGCTCGTCTCCACCTACTAATGACTCTTCCAGCTGACAGGAAGCTGTTCTTCTTGTTCTGTTCACTGCCTCGGCGTCTTCCACGTCCGAGCCGTCGTCTGGGTATCTTCAGCGCTTCGGTGAAACGCTGAACTGCCGTGAAAGTCACACATTTGAGGAGCACTGCCATCATTCCGTTCCAGTTCACCTCAAGTTCAGCCACCGAGGAAATTGACACGTCGCACTTTTCAATCCAAGCTAGCACACAAATCATCCATTCCAATTCCCCCCCAAGGGACGTGCTGGAGAGAGTTTCTGGGGGGAGGCATTGTACTGGAATACCCTTTAATAGGTCATTCTACATATCTACATATACCTACACACATATATATATATATATACCTACACATATATATACATATATATATATATATATATTTATATATATATATATATATATATATACATATATATATATATATACATATATATATATATATATATATTGTGTTTTCCTCCTGATAAATGGAGCTCAGCGTCTCAGTGGTTTTATCTGATTATCTGATATATAATATCTGGCCTCGGGGCCTGAATGATCTCAGCCTCGATCTGGAAACGTGATAAAAGTCTGGCTCACTGCCTCGGAGTCGGACCTGCTTCAAAATAAAAATCCAATTAGGACATGATTTAATCCTTAAAGTGACATCATGGGTCCAGATTCTTCTCTCCTCAATCACCCGAGAAGGTTTGGGATTGAAATCCAGTCTTCCTCGTGTTTGATTGGTTTCCCTCCAGGAACGTTTTCCACACAGTCCAGAAACATGAAGGTGACACAAACCTGTGACTCTAAGTTCTTGTAGTTTCTCTCTTTTCTCCGCGTCTGTCCTCCGATGAACGGGATATTTTTCCACGCTGTATCCGACCTTTTGCCCAATGTCAGCTGGGAGAGGCTCCAGCCCTCCTGAGACCCTGATCAGGGTAAGCTGTTATAGAAAAGGAATGTATGAATGAGTAAATATCCTTTGAAATTACGGCTATGATGTCGTTCCAGTGAAAAGCCCCCAATCCCCGGTATTATACAAGAACTCCTCACTTCGAATGTGAAGTCATGTCTGAAAAAAGTTTGACTGGGGTATAAATATGAGGTGACACAGGCCTGATTCTCTCTGAGGTTCTTCATCATGATGAAGACCAGAGAACACAGCAATGAGGAGCAAAGAAAAGTTGTAGAGCTGCACAAATCTGACAATGGAGACAAGAACATCTCTCAGCAGTTCAAAAGGTCAGTTTGAACAGTTAGATCAATAATGAAGAAGTTTAAAGAGACTGGAGATGTTAGACATCCACCTGGAAGAGGACATGTCTGTAAACTGACCCCACACACTGTGAGGAGGAAGGTTGGACTGGATAAAGACTCTCCCTGTCTCTCTCCCTGTCGTGGTTGGACCTTCCAGCAGAACAATGTTCTGAAGATCACCTCAACATCAACCCAAGAATGGTTCAGAGGTCACAGAATAAAGGTTCTGACATGGCCATCCCAGTCAACTGACCCAAACCCACCAAATCCACCAGTGTGGACCTCAGAACCTGAAGGAGGTGGAGGGGTTCTGTATGGAGAAGAGGAATGTTCTCCATGTGACCTCAGACCTCCTCACAGACTACAGACGGAGACTCAGCTGTTATTGTGGCTGAAGGGGGCGGAGCTTAATTGTATCGACAATAAAGACTTTGTTTTTAATCTCACTTTTACTCAGTAGTTAAACGGGGGTTAATAAATAATAACTGTTGGGCCTTCAGCTGCATACGTGTTTATAAGCGCTGGTGAAATCATCCAAACAGGAATGTGACGTGAGTCTTCTGGACTCGGAACCATTCCAATCAGTCGCGTTTGTCGCCATGAATTATCAGATTCATTTATCTTGAAGGAGATGAAGAGTCTCTGGTCCGTAAACACGGCGCTGAGGTCATCCAGCTACAGACACACATGCAGACGCAATTCCTGTTATCACATTCAATCGGCGCCATTTAACTGTTAACATTTTTTTTATTCATCTAAGTAAAAAAAAAAAATCCGTTTAATCTGTTTAGGTTAGCGAGGCTTAAAGATAAACTCTAATATCGGCCCGTTAGCCCGTTGACTCGTCTTCATCATGAATGTTATTGTATTAAAGTAAATCCATCCAGTTATGATAAATGATCGATAATAAATAAAGTTAAAGATGAAGAAACATCCTGAATCATTCTTTCACTTTAGGGTCGTTTGGTATTTTTAAACGACAGCAGGTGACTTTACTCTAGAATAAGAATAAAAACATTATATATAGGATGAAGAGGTAGCTTTTATAATTCAGGACTCACAGGCTGAGCCGACACGATGGCAGTCGTAGTTTATCTGTAAGATAATAAGACCCGCTAACAGATCCCATCCCGTCATGTGCCGATGAACATGAAGGCCACATTTGATTAAATGCCGCCGCGGTAGTTACCGACTGAGACTGAAGCCTCACTGGCAGACGGTCGCTTCAGTTCTGCAAATTATACCTTTAAATTAGAAATGTTTTAGCAGTACGAGCCTCAACTGGACCCAAACTCTAGAAGAGGATATCAGAGGAGAAGGTTTAAGGTTTAAGGTAACCGATGTCTGCTCACTTCCACTAATGGTACCACAAACCTCACTCTGTGGTCTAGTATCGCTAGGCATTCTGGGAAACGCTCCAATTTATTTCAATGCTGACCTTTTTGAAAGTTCAAAAAAAGGTTTAAATGTGAAAAGTCCGAGCGACCGTGTTTTAATAGTATGAATGTAGTAAATAAGTATGAAGGAGTTTAAATGTGGACAGAATAACAATAATCATAATAATATTAATAAACATAATCATCACAATAATCATCATAATAATAGTAATAATAATAATAATAATAATAACCATCATAATAATAATAACAATAATAACAATAATAATAACAATAATAATAATAATAATAATAATAATAATGATAATAATGATAATAACAATAATAATAATAATAATAATAATGATAATAATAATAATAATAATAATAATAATAATAATGATGATGATGATAATAATAATAACGATAATAATAATAATAATAATAATAATAATAATAATAATAATAACAATAATAAAGAAAAGGTAGGATAGATAAGATTATAAAGAAAAAAGAAGAAGCCCCCCCCTAGTGAGTAAAATATGAATTATAAAATGTCCCTATCCCGTTTCCTTCTGGTGCCGGTGCCAAGCCCGGATAAAGGGGTTGCGTCGGGAAGGGCATCGGGCATAAAACCTGTGACAATTTAATATCCGTTTAACTGATTCCAAACCGGATTGGCCCGGCCCAGTTAAGTCAACCCATGGCTGGTTTTGTTAGCCAGCAGGGTACTGTGGGGTAACATTCATATAAACCAAACTCGGATTGTCGGATGTCACTCGGATGTCACTAGTATTGGAAACCTTTTGGATTTAGGATACTGGAGAAAAGGAAACTTGTCCCTTTTGCTCATTTTACAGCGTAAGAAGGTCTGAATCATTTTATACGGTACCTTGAATACCTTGAAGGTCTATTCAATGAAGACTAAAGAAAATACTATTAAGAGGTTTATTTAAGCTGCCGTTTTAAAGAAATCAACTTCTTACCTCCGCAGTGAAACAACGTTTTTCATCAGAGCTTTTATGCTGCTTCTGTTAAACCGGAGAACCCGGTTTGAAAAAGTCCCATTCTAAAGGTTTCATCGTCTCTCCTGCTTTCTAAAAACCCACCTAGCCCTTTTATTTTATGCTAATCACCTGAAATAAATCACATCCACCCTCCATTTAACTGCGTTGACTTACTACATGCGGCGGCTGAAAAGCGGAGATATGTGGAGGGCAGCATCATCTGAATGACAAGAGCGGTTTGGGCAAACAAAGAAATGTGCGTCAAAAATGCAATTTGTGTTCTTGGTTGCCTGGAAGTGTTTCAGATCCATCCCTTCTCTGACGGCGGAGGTCTGAGGGTTCGGAGGCGGAGGATCGTCAGGTTTGGCACGCTGGTAGAAAATGGAGGCTTGGCTATTTATCCGTTTGTGTGGGAGTTGAGAAGGTTTCATACCAACCAGCATTCCAGAGGAGGGGGTTCCTGCTACTGGAGAAACAGAACTATTCTGGACCCGCTCCGAAGCCCAGCCGGTACACGGGTGGAGGAGGAGACTCTGCTTCATGAACTGTGACTCGTTACCTGGGATCTACGGGAGTCACAGTCGTAAAACACTAGAAATAAGGAAATGGAAATTTGAACTAAAAACTAAACCTGTTTTATATTTCTACCTTCACCTGTGTGAGCAGGAACTCTGAAGTGGTGAACAGGTACTTCCTGTTTGACTGGGGTATAAATATGAGGTGACACAGGCCTGATTCTCTCTGAGGTTCTTCACCATGATGAAGACCAGAGAACACAGCAATGAGGAGCAAAGAAAAGTTGTAGAGCTGCACAAATCTGACAATGGAGACAAGAACGTTTCTCCACTGATTCTATTGGGCCGGTTGGTTTTCAGACTTTAGGAGATCAAATTAGTCAGAATTAAAACGCTATGAAATTAAGATGAGAATAATCCAGTTTGAGGGATGGTTCTGTCATGGACTAGAGTCCGATTACACCGACCAAAGACCCGTTCAAAAGAGTTTTCCGCCGCAGGTCCTATTTGATCCAAATTTGGTGCATATGAAATGACTGGAGGAGATTTATCTCAGTTATATTTATATAAACATATATACACATATATATGTATCTATATATATATATACACATATAAAGATACATATATATATCCACATACATACACACATACAGTATATATATATTTACATGTGTATATGTGTATATATAAATATATACTTACGTACATATATACATATACGTACATATACACTACACACATACATATATACACTTATATACTCATAAAAACAAACATACACACATGTACATATATACACTTATATACTTACATACACACACATACACACACATACACACAAATACATATATACACTTATATACTCACATACACACACATACACACACATACATATATACACTTCTATACTCACATACACACACATACACACATATACAGATATACAGTTATATACTCACATACACACACATACACACATGTACATATATACACTTATATACTCACATACACACACATACACACACATACATGTATACACTTATATACTCACATACACACACATACACACACATACACACATGTACATATATACACTTATATACTCACATACACACACATACACACATGTACATATATACACTTATATACTCACATACACACACATACACACACATACACACAAATACATATATACACTTATATACTCACATACACACACATACACAGAGAAAGAGAAAGAGAGAGGATATTATTGTACTGGTTCCGTTGGACTGAAGCGGGGCTGAGTGATTGATTGCCTTAATGAAGACGCCGTGATGATGATAACATCTTTATCCTTGGGATTCTGAGTTAAACACCGGCATTATTTCAGAATCTTTTGTCAGGCTGCCTTGATTAGGAGATTAGCGAAACACCGATCACTTCAGGAACAGAAAAGGATAATAATCATAGTTGCTGATGATGATTGCATCGCTCTTCACCCCAGGAGTCAAAAACTCAGCTCAATAGTCAATCAATCTCCAAAAAATGGGGCCAATTAGTCGTGGGAGTGGGATGCAGTTGGAGTATTTCAAATGATTGAAGTGCTATGAACTTATTTAATCAGCTAACCAAGACTGCAGCAGAGAACCTTTGGAGTCACGCACTCACAACTGTGTCTTTGTGAGAAAGGGAGGTTCACTTAAAGGTCATTGTACCAGACATCCTGGGAAAGTTACACACCAGACCTTCTCCATGAATCCTGCTGGAAGTGGAGGGAAAGATATGAGAGAGAGTTCTTGAGGACCTCCTATAGTCAGCGGTTCAAATAAGACTTTGTCTGAAATCTTTATAAATGAACAGAACTTCAGGTGGATTTTGCCCAAGAAACAAGAAACAACCCAAAGGCGCGTCTGAGAAATGAGTCTTTAGACCTGATGTTATGGGAATAAGTCGATTACGACGCGTGTCTCGATGCCGAATCAACAATTAACAAACTTTTTCACGTTAGTCATACTGACGGGAAATAGAGTGCTGAGATAAGTAAGGCAATCAATCAAGGATTTATTCCATTAATAACAATAATAATATGAAAATAATAATATGAACTGTGTCTATGCTGTCAGGCTAGGGTCTCTCCCTGAAGAGCCCCTAACCCTCTTCGTTGTACGAGCAATTCCTCTGATTGAACACCTCAAATTAAATCTGAACTTTTCCCCAATTCAGCTCCCCGTTGTGTTGGAAAGATAAAACTGACCTTCCCAAAAATCCCTCCAGTTCTTCTTCCATTACGTTCTATACGGGTATAAAATTTGGAAAATGACCCATGTGATGGTTTTTGGAGATAGTTTATTAAAACGAAGAATCTTACCCCCTTACTCCACCCTTTAATTATCACGTTATTATACACACTACATAAATACAAGACAACATTGTGAAATCAATTCTCCGGCCATCTGGCTCATGGATCTTGCTCAAGGACCCTCTGGCATATAGACGGCTGGGCCCAACACGAGACAGTACCACCTCCAGAAGTCCTCCGGTGCTTAAGTCCTTGTTGGGCTCTTGTGGGTTGGGTCCTGCCCCTGCGGACTTGACTTGACTAGTCTCCCGGTTGAGGGACGACTGCTCTACACCCTGAAGTAAAGCCGACCCCTACTAGACAGGGTTGATGAGTACTTTGGTGCTACGACTGATCAATCAGAACAATGGTGTAAACGAGCCACGCAGTTCATTGAATCAACAAATAATCTCATTTTTGAACACAATGTTCATAGTTTTTGTGGTTTCCACACTGCTAATTTCTTCCAAAAGACTGCGTTGAATTTGTACGCTACGTCTAGTTGATGATAACAGCTGATCCATCAGGTTTTAATCCCGATTGTTAGGGAGACGATCCCTTTAGTCGCTCAAACACAACCTTCTCACCCCCCCTCTCTCACCGGCTGCCGTCCTTTCTCCCCTCCTCTGTATGCTGCCACGTAAACACTGAGCAGCATTGTGCGTCTCCGTATCGGATAACATTCAAAGGCAATGTGGGCCAGGTGGAACAAGAGTAAGATTTCTCCTGCAGAAGAGGAGGCTTTTTGTCTTCTTCCTCCGCAAGACGGGCCCCAGCCTTCTTGGCTTACCTCATCAGTCATGCAGACGTACGGTTGAAGAGAATGGAAGAGCCTCGCAGCGACTTCCCTTCAGTCGGACACGCCGGGGTCATACGAGTTTGGGGTGAACCAGTGAACCCCGTTGTACCACCTTGTACTTGATTACTTGTTGCTCGGCTGTCAAAATATCCTGTCTTTGATGAGGCTTGAGGAAACGGGCCCATGGCAAAGAACTCTACAAGGTACTCCACTTGGGAGTATCCTGTACTTAAAACATGTGTTATGTTTCTATCGGCACTTTTAAAGATTAGATCAACTTCTCGACAAAGGGAAAACTTTCTTCACTCAGAGTATCAGGAAAGTCCAGACTACTGTGGGGGTCGTAGAGTCTCTAATGTCCAGCCCTCTGTTTTACCAAACTTCCTCTTATTTCACATGAACTCTACACCCTCTTCTGTTGAGCATCAATCCTGATTCTACCAGACGGAACATAGAAACACGATTGAGAATAGAAAGCCTGTAACACAAATCTAGAACCTTTGGTCATACATATCACCTTTATTCGTCCTTTGGTTCTGGTCTCAGCTGAGCTTACTTCACTTGAATTAAAAGCTGGTTTCAAATATCATTTGAGATGACTAGAAAGGTACAAAGAAAAACTATTTTATCAAACTGGCAAACAATCGTGTTACAACAAATAGCTAATGGGTGGCCCAGAGGTACGGTACCCTAATGTGGGTTCATCTCTAGCAGTGGCACATTCTGAGTACTCCAACATTAATAATAACGGTCTAAGAAATTATCCAACACAAGAGAAGTTTATGCAGAGGGTAGACAATTTAAATCCATGGACTGTACTTGTAGTGCCCTCCAGAATTATTGACAAAATCATAAAAAGGGGATGCAAAAAAAAGTTTCAGACATTTTACCTAAGTAACATAATATCGCCATTCTGCCCACAGTTTGACAAACACCACCGGGGCTTTCACTGGAATAAGGTCAAAGGTCAGATGAGACCAAAGTAGAGCTCTTTGGTAATAAACATCTAAGATGGTTGTGGCCTAGCAGGAAATTAAGCCATAGAGAAAAGTCCTTCATATCCACTGTGAAGTCTGGTGGTGGATCTCTGATGATGTGGGGCTGTTTTTCTTCCAAAGGTTCTGGACATCTTGTTAAAGACATGGTTCCATGGACTCCATCAAACACCAGCAGATACTGGATGAAGACCTAAAAGCCTGTCAGGAACCTTAAAGTGGGTCGTGGTTGGACCTTCCAGCAGGACAAGGTTCTGAAGATCACCTCAACATCAACCCAAGAATGGTTCAGAGGTCACAGAATAAAGGTTCTGTCATGACCATCCCAGTAACCTGAACTAAACCCACCAGAACATCTGTGGGATGTGCTGCAGAGGAGAGGTCACCGGCGTGGACCTCAGAACCTGAAGGAGGTGGAGAGGTTCTGTATAGAGGAATGGTCTCAGATCTTCTCCATGTGTCCTCAGACCTCCTCACAGACCACAGAAGGAGACTCAGACTGTTATTGTGGCTAAAGGGGGCGGGGCTAATATTAACTCACATTTTCAGTTCCGTTCCAACCCGTCATTCTGTAGGTGATGAAGAAAGTCAAAACGGGACAATTTATTTAATTCGGTGTCACTAGGAAGTAAAAAAACAAACACTGCCTAACAGATGCTGAGTGTTGGTGCTGAAAAACTTATGTTGGGAGTTACCTCAGATGGATTCTGTGTTCTTCTCTTGGGAAAGGACTAACCTGGCTGAAAAGGTGAAGCTGTAGTAAACTATAGGTACTTGAAGTCCAGGTTTACAATTTTAGGCTCATGATGGTGTGAAGACAGAAAAGATGATGCTAAGCTAGTGTCCAATTCTGCTGTTCAAACCGTACAACAAAAGTCAGAGAAAAAGCAAAGAAGAAAGAAGAAGAAGAAGAAAAAAAGGCCCCACAGCCGCAGAAATCCACCACCAGACTTTACCGTAGGTGTGAGGGGCTTTTCTCTATGGCTTTTTTTCTTGGTACACCACAGCCATCTTAGATGTTTGTTTTATGTTATATCATCTCTGACCTTGTTCAGGTGAAAGTTTTTCTAGCTACCCTCCCAAACAGCTGGTGTTGGTGTCGGCGCCATCTGATGGTGGTTAGGGAGACTTTCTGACCCCAAGATCCAACTGACCTCTGACCTCTCTAGCCTTGATCCTTGGAGAGTCTTTATCCAGTCCAACCCTCCTCCTCACAGTGTGTGGGGTCAGTTTACAGACACGTCCTCTTCCAGGTTGATGTCTAACATCTCCAGTCTCTTTAACCTTCTTCATTATTGATCTAACTGTTCAAACTGACCTTTGAACTGCTGAGAGATGTTCTTGTCTCCAATGTCAGATTTGTTCAGCTCTACAACTTTTCTTTGCTCCTCATTGCTGTGTTCTCTGGTCTTCATCGTGGTGAAGACCCTCAGACAGAATCAGGCCTGTGTCACCTCATATTTATACCCCAGTCAAACAGGAAGTCATTTTTCATATTGATTATTGCGGAAAATCTGAAAAAGGGAACTTGGCTTCTGTTGCCTTTTATTCTTCGGATTTCCAATTTTTTTTTTTTTTTGTCAAACAATATATTTTTTTAACGTTATAACTTTATTAATAGGTTTGATTTTTGTGACTAATTTGAATTAAAGATCGTAGAAATGGACAATGAAAACATTTTTTCGCCCGTGTTTCGGGATGGCACTGTTAGCGTCAGCGTGACCTAAGAGGAATACGAGCCACAAGAAGCAACGGAAGCAGAATACATAAATATTCCGATGACATTTTATTATAATGACATTATAAAACATGCTGTAGGTGAGCAACGATCCATAAAGGGGCCCAACGATTTAAAGCAGAGAACCGGGGGGAGAGAGACACACCGCGGAACTTGAAGCCAGAGGAAAAACCAGAAAACACCCAAAGAAGAGGCAAAAATAGAGTTTAAAGTTTAGATTGAAATTCATCACTGGAGTCAGCTTTCCTTCAAACCCGCCGGATCAAAGGTTAGCTACTGCTAACTTTAGCTGCTACCAGAGACATTGATACGGGCCGAATACCTCACAAAGCAAACTAAACCTATATTTCTCAAATGTAAATGTAAATGTAAATGTAAAAGAAAAATAATATTCATTAATAAAAAGTTCCTTCCTGCATGTTCTAAAGATAATATCTGTATTATTAGCTTGAATCGTCTTGACGCCACAGCTGGAGGCGGTGACGGCGAATGAATAATATCCCGGACTTTTTGGGGATATTATGACTAGAGATAAGTACAAAAGAAACAAATCAATTTTTTTTTTTGTGAGCTTTCTAAAACGCCTTAAAATATAATGTGACATGAACAGGTAGACAAAGAAGCGACTGGACATTTGTTCATAATAGGTAACTTTAAAAAACATGAGTATTAAGTATTATATTAAACCTTTAAAGTGAGCATGAATCTTTTTCATCATTTTCTTTGCATTTCCCTGTTCTTCATTCTTATGTCTCTCCAGAATGTTTTAGTATGAGGCTCTGTATTGGATGTGGTGGTAACATCTCCTTATAAGGACACCAGGAAGCAAAAACAATGGGGATACTAATGAAACAATAACAGACAAAACCTTATTTATTTGAGATATTTGCTGCAGCATTGGCAACCATTGTAAGGTGAAATGGAGAGATGTATATAAGGATATACGTTTATGAGAAGAACCAGAGATAGAGCCCTGGGGCTCGCCATCAATAAACATTGATTCGTAGCACTGTGTTGTTTCATTGGGGCAAGTCTTCAGGCGAGCAGGGAAAACAAATCAGATTAACCGCCAGTCTTATGTCATTATCTCTAGCTTAGCGTCAGACGCGGCACAGAGGTTCAATAACAGAAGCACCTTCTTTTTTTCTGTCAATGCTGAGTCGTATGTCATTTCCTGTTTAGCTGTTTTCAGAGAAAAAAAAATTTATTAATAAAAGCTACATTAGAATTATTATTAATTTATCATTTCTTTCTTTCTCCTAAATATGATGTATAGAAGAGACAGCAATAAGAATACTTTTAGAAATGTAATAAACCGCGGCAGCAAGTAAGAAAGTTAAATAAGTAAACTTAAACCAAAGTTTCCCACACTTTCCATATTTTTTTTAAACGGGTCTAACAGAACCAAGGAGGATGGCAAGACCTGAACAGAATCCATCAATCAAGCTTTTCAGAGGTGGCCAACGGGGGGAAGACGCACTGCAACTTAAAAATTAAGACATGCACAACAAACAAAAACACAAGCGAATAAAGAAAACGTCTTCGTCAATTTGCCAGCAACACAGCAGCGCTTCAAAAGCCCAAACACATGAAGAAGAAACGACCTGAAACGCTACAAGAAAACAAAGGACACTTAAAAGCGATGCATTCCCCAGAATTATTTTGTTTAACACTTCTTTCAGTGAAAAAAAAAATGTCGTGATATTTTGATTAGCGGTGCTAGCTTTGCTGAGATCATGTGACTTAGAATAAAACGTTAATCAA
>JBBDHG010000473.1:125000-129860 GCA_037951165.1 Lophius americanus
TTTAGAGATAAACCCCAACTTTTAGAGATAAACCCAGCATTTACAGATAAACCCAGCATTTAGAGATAAACCCAGCATTTAGAGATAAACCCAGCATTTAGAGATAAACCCAGCATTTAGAGATAAACCCAGCATTTAGAGATAAAACCAGCATTTAAAGATAAACCCAGCATTTAGAGATAAAACCAACATTTAGAGATAAACCTAGCATTTAGAGATAAACCCAGGATTTAGACATAAACCCAGCATTTAGAGATAAACCCAGCATTTCATTTTTCGGGGGGCTTCTGCGGGTGTATGGGGTACCAGCCCACTGCTATAAGCCATCAGTGATAGTTGTGTCCGTTCTCACAGCAGACGGTCAGACATCTTCACTCGGCCTTAGAGATAACTGCAGAAGAAAGGTTTGTATTCTCTTCTCAGCCTGCTTCTTGTCTCCACTTCTACTGTTTGATGGATTCACACTTCCTCCACCTTTTCTCACCTGCCCACAACATCTTTCTCCTGGAACACTTTTATCTCCGGGTAACAGAACTTCTACTTTGGAGATAACAGAAACGCCAACAGTTATAAGTCACTCGTTTTGCCATCAGCGACTCAAGAAACCAGAGGCGATAAAAGTAAACAACCAAGCAACTCCTTTAGAGGGTCGTCACAGCGGATCGTCTCGTTTGGCACATTGATCCGGCGTGGGTTTTTATGTCGGATGTTCATCCTGACAGAACCCTAGGGCCACACTGGATTTCTGCCACGCCCTCTTTGGACTGGGATTCGAACCCTAGACCCCATTATACCACTTTTATTACCAGTTTTTACATGATATATACTTATTATATCTGCAAATATATTTTTTTCCGGAGTTGAAATGCTGCCATAGATACTTCATACCGTTCTTCTGAGACAGGCGTAGGTAAAACTCTAAAATAAACTTTAGTGTTTTATTCTTTCACGCTCCACTTAAGATTCTGTTCTGCTACTTCATATCCAAATATTAATAAAGAATAAGAATAAGATGGCATTGATAAGAATTAATACCAGATCCAGTGAGCATGACAACTTCCCTTTTGGCAAATATATCACCCACAATGGAGAACAAACTTATGTGTCTGTGTCTCAAATGACAAATATATATTATCCCTTCGTCGCGTGATTGTTTGACGTATTATAATTAATCCCAAAGTGACTGTTGATGTCAATCATACTCCATCAGGGTTTGAACTTGGCAAGAAAAGCAGCTCCTTCTTTACAAAAGGCTTTGTTTAAAACGACGGTAGCATCACTGCACAGAACAGGAAATGGTGTCATCTGTAATATGGGGACAGGATTGGCTCCACCCACTTTTAAATATTAGTTTAGTCCGTCTTTACTCCACTGAAAAAGTCGGGTCGCTCCAGTTCACCAGAGACTGATCACAAACTTTAACAAAGTTTACTCTCTAGGTTGTTTTGGAAAAACGTCACTGCAGATGTTCTGATGATCTTTTTGCTGAAATGTTAAAGGTAGGGATTATTTTTTCCTGCATATTAACGCATGTAGGGATTTACTGAACAGAATCACGTAACCTGGTACAACAAGTACAAATAAGGTCCAATTAGGGTCTGAAGGTTCTAAAAATATACTTAACCAAATGGTTTTGATGTCACTTTATGATTGAAGCAGTAACGGCGACATAATGTAATCTAAACTTACTATTTTCCATGGAATAAAGAATGTCTTAATAGATCTTTGCTGTTATTAAGATACTTTTAATATAATTAATTTACCTTTTTTTTTTCCTCCGATATTTAAAATACACTCTAAACCAAAACGATTTGTCACTTTATGGTAGATTTAGAGTAAAACATGAAACAAATAAATGCCCCAAAGAGATAAAATGAACAAATGTGCATTATTTATGCGTTTGTTTTCTTCTTGGTGAGGTCATTAAAGGTTTATGAAGCTTATATACAGAACTGACATTAGCCAGATGGTCACTCTGGTACTTGACCCGATCCCCCGAGGAAAAAACAGGAAAAAGACCCACAAAGTGGAAAAAGGCATTAAAAGCAGCCTAAAATCTGAAGTCAGGTAGAAACTCTGATCGACTCTTTTTGACTTTGAGTGTCTGCACCAAAATGAATCAATAAAATAAAATCAGATTCATGTTCATCCAGAGGAACCATCTCCTGCCGACCCATGAAGATCCATCAACGTCAGTTTGGGATTAAAATATGATATATATATATATATATATATATATATAGGCTAGATCTTCTCGAAATGAATCAAATTCACCAAATTTGGACTAAATCAGACCAGAAGTTTGGAAGTTAGGTCCAAAAGAAAATGTTTTGCAATAAAAAATCGTCCTGGTTAGTAAAATATGAACTACTGGAGTAAAACACGATATAATCAATATTGATCTCTTTGAGTCAATCAATATACACTACAATAAAGATAATGCTCCCCTTAGTATTGGAAATATACAACTGACATTTCCCAAAATCAATACAGTTCTTCCTTACACTAAGGGATGTGTTGACTCCAAATTTGAAAATGATCACCGAAAAGTTTTTTGAGTTATCGTGCTAACATGGAGGAAAAGCGGCGGCAGCGGCGGCGGCGGCGGCGGCAGCGGCGGCGGCGGATGCAGCCATTCCATAATATCTCCGACTTTTAACTACCATAAATGTAAAACATACATCTCCTGAAGTTGAAGCACGTCATGGATTGGGATGATTCAACAATGATTTCTTCTCGACTTTCGTTTGGGCCAATGAGCATCTGGCGGAGAAAGTGAGAAGCTTCAATCTGCTTTAAACAGACCAGACGTTGACTTTGAGCAGCGACTGAAGACAGTTTTTTTTTTTTCATCTGTATTGTGGCAGCGTTCGCCCGGAGCTAAACAGCCGAACAGAAGGATTTGTTTTCCTGGCAGGGAATGTATTTTTCTATTGAATTGGACCAGAACCGCTCACAGCTGAGCTTTGCCTCCCGCTGCTTCTCAGAGCGCCGTGACAGCTGATCTCTGCCGCCGTCTGCTCCTCCTTTCTGCTCCTAACTCACCACATCCCCCGCCTCCAACCCTCACCCCAGCTCATCTGCTCTCCCATAAGTCCTGCACGTCTTCGTGGTTCTTAGACACCAACGAATAGCATCGACCTTTAATGGCTTCCATTGGAGTTCAGGGAGAAAGACTATCTTCTTACACGCTCTAGCCACAGTAAAGGCTAATGCTACAATTATGTCTCATCCCTCCGATCCCTGTCACACATGCATGCTTAGCCCATCACCATTAGCTGCTAGCTTTAACTAGTCCTACTGGAGATTATTCATTTGCATCAAATCTGGGGGAAATCCGACCAACGGTGAGGAAGTTATGTCCGAAAAACTGTTTTTTTGTAAAAAAAAAAGATCCCCCTAGTGCGTAAAATATGAACTTTTAGATTAAAGTATAATAAATATGAGATAGATCTCCTTGAGCCTAAATCACACGCATAAAATATTTACTAAATCAGGCAAAAAGTTTAGAATTTCTCTCTGAAAAACAGTATTTTAAGATAAGCTAAGGGTCTTTTTGGAGGACAAACCCTTTCTACTGAGGACGACATCATAGAAACGTCCAACTTAGAACCATTTTAAACTTTTTTAACTTCTACCCAGCTCCTTCAAGACAGGAAGAGAGGTCGACCCAGTAACCGTTTAAATGATCAGTCAATCTATTAAAGATATAACTTTAATAATATGCAGATCAGTCGTCGTTGATGAAGTGAAGGTGTTTGATGCAATATACGAAAATTAAGTCTCCAAAGAAATCCTTAAAATGAACAGAGGTCAACTATGACACAAACAAACCAAACAAACCAAGTCGGGAGCCCTGAAGGCTCAAACACCGTCCAGGAGGGCGAGAGAGACGGAGAACCATCTTGAAAATGTCCCAGCTTATATAGACAGGAAGCAGGTGAGGTGAATCAGTCAAGGGTGTGGGAGGGGCTTGGCTGACAAGGAGGAGTCAATTGTCACATTTGTGTCCCTTAATCGCTCGTTCTCGCTCAGGCGTCCAAGACCGTAGGTTGGGTTTTTTCCAGGCGTGCTCAGTAGCGCCCTCATGAGCTCATAAAGCATCCTTCCTGCAAGTCTCCATCAGATCCATCAGACCGCACTACATCCAAAATCTATTACCCAGAATCCCTGCGCTGCCGCGACGTTACAAATAGCTAACCGAGGCCAGTAGGAGCCACATCTGACATCTGAATAAATCTTTTTTTTAAGTGTAAATCAGAATTATTTCGATTAGAAGCTGACGTTTCGTGAAGCCGTGTCGTTTCACCGGCTCAGCTAATGTTAACGTAACGGTAGTGAGTGTGCGTATAAACACAACGCTAAAACAAAGATCCTGTATTACACAACAAAGAGACATTTGATGTCAGCAGACATAACCGTTTTCAGATTCTCAGATATCAGATCTTACCTCGATGAAGACGAGGGCGTAGGGCAAGAATAGGGGCCGTAACTAAAGGCAGGCAACCAGGAACTGAAAAGTTGCCCAGCGCCATCGCAAACTTTTCACTTCACTTCGTCGCGTCGGTGGAGATTCTCGCATCTTGTTTGGCATCGCCGGTTCCTCGTGGTACCGCCCCGCTTTTCTCGTCTCAGTTAGCTACATGAAAATGTGATTATGGTCCGATCGTTAACTGAGAAAAAACGAAAGCACAAAATGAGCTTTAACAGTAGCTCAATATATTTCCTCCAGCTGCGACATATTTTGCTTTTTGATTTATTCATCCGGTGAAAATCTGGTGCGGTCCGTGGAATTTAATGTGGCGGCTCGGTAACTCGCGTCTTTCTCCAGGTGGCTGATGGGTAACATCTGTGGGATCT